>JAUZNJ010068840.1:0-26122 GCA_034780135.1 Jordanella pulchra
CATGGGGTTCTGAGTCTCATGGGGTTCTGGTTCTCATGGGGTTCTGGTTTTCATGGGGTTCTGGTTTTCATGGGGTTCTGGTTCTCATGGTGTTCTGTTTCTTATGGGGTTCTGATTCTCATGGGGTTCTGTTTCTCATGGGTTCTGATTCTCATGGGGTTCTGATTCTCATGGGGTTCTGATTCTCATGGGGTTCTGGTTCTCATGGGGTTCTGATTCTCATGGGGTTCTGATTCTCATGGGGTTCTGATTCTCATGGGGTTCTGTTTTTCATGGGGTTCTGGTTCTCATGGGGTTGTGGTTCTCTTTGGATCCTGGTTCTCATGGGATTCTGTTTTTGTTTCCTTCCTACCATCTATACTCTGATCTCTCAACATCAACAAGGTGTTTCATCTAATTCCTGCTCAAATCCAGAAGTGGTTGGTAACTAGTTACATTTACTCAGTTACTTTTGAAACTTTTAGGGAAAACAATGTGCGTTTAGGAGCTGTAATTTTTTTTAGGTTTTACTTTTACTAAAGTAATGATCTTGTGAAAGCGTCTCTGCACATGTGTAACGTTTCTTTTTACCACGAGTAACTTGAGCTGTTAGGAGAACAGACAAACTGTACAGTAAAATGTAGATATTGTTGCTGGAAGTTCTTTATCCTTTCCTGATAAACGTACACGGATGTATTTGCTGGTATACCTCATGTAATGAAAGAAAAACTCAAAATGGTTGAATAACTAACTTAAGTTTGACAAAAGTGTTCATAATTACAATGAACAGATGAAGGCCATGCATTGCCTTTCAACCCTGCTTCATGAGAACTGCTCCAATAAATAAACTCATTAGGCCACGCCTGGACAAACGGTACCCTTTACATGATATTTTATTGCACAACCTTTAGAGGCGATCGCTGCCATGAAACCATTCCTGTAACTGTACCACTCAGTCATTGTGAGCAGATACAGAGTATCTGTGATCTGCTTGGAAAGTTGCAGAACCAGTTTCTTTGTCTCGTCTGAGCTGCTTTCTGAGCCAGCAGGGTGTATTATAACCTCCATCCCATTATAAACCCACTCCTATCGAGTTGCAGACACTTTTCTCAGTACTTGAATCAACCCTTGGATCATGGCCCTGTCCATCCCACTCACCACGGAGCTGAACTTTGTTCATAGAGTCAGGGGAGGAGTCAACCATTTCCCTCCTTCGTTCAACCTTGCAGCTAATTGTAAGTTGCTGCAGAGAGAAGGTGGAAGGTGTGGGAAGCGCTTCAGTGTTTGGAAAAAACCACCCACAGGTATCATGGCACAGTCTGTGATTTTACAGGTAAGGCTCTTTGTCTTCATCTGCATGTATGTTTCAGTTAACATAGAAGGAATGAAATAAGTTGCACTTGAACTCATTGCAACAAAAGATCCTCCTGTAAAGAAAAGTAAAGCATTCACTTCACTCTAAGAAAAGATAATGATTCAGTATGAACTATTTGCTTGCTAAGGTATACATAATAAGCTATTGATAGACATTTTTATGAGTTTAGTTAATCTTTAACTTAACTAAGAAACATGTAGTAGGTAGTTTCATCCGTAAAGTTTTAAAATTAAATGAATATTCAGACATTTTTTATTTAAGCAACAACATCAGACTTTAAAAGAGGAGAAAAGCCGATTGTTTTATCACACAGGGAAGCAACGCGTAACTCAGAAAGTCAACAATGCAAGTGTCAAACATGCATGAATTCAGTTAGGTGGTTTTAGAACATCGTCGTTAGGGTTTTTTTCAAGAGTAAGACATGCTAAATGTGTGTAGTCACATGTGACGCAGACCTGTGTCCACTATCATCACATGGGGTGAGCTATGCAGTCAAACAATACAGAGACAGTGTAGTATAATGGAATAGGATATTAGAATAAACCTTTATTGTCCCACAGTGGGAACATTCAGCTGTATCAGTAGCAGTAAAGAAAAAAACAACAGAGAGAAAAGTAATGCACAGCTATTAAACTGCCACGCTCAGGTTTAATGACACGAGAAACTGAGGAGGTTGATTTGAAAGAGTATGTGCATTTACATTACAAATATATGCATATGAAACAGAAAATTCATAAAAAATACTATTAATGACTGAGATGTAAGCAGCTTATTGAGCATGTCTGGAGCAGCGATGTTCTAAAGCCTAAGAGTTGCCAGCAGGAAGGATGTTGGTGTGTCTAAAAGCAGCAGTCATCAGGTTTAGTGGAGGTTTGTAGAGGACCCAAATGCAGGGAAGCAGAGATGGTTTCTTGGAGATTTAATTATGAAGTTGATGGGAAGGGAAGCTTAAATCCAGACTGAACAGGCAGGGAATTCAGGAACCAAAACAAGGAGACACTTGGGATAAACATATGTGAAAAATGAGAGCGAGAATCCGGCACCGAGTAACTGCAGAGGAGGAGTATATATAGAAAACTGAACAATGAATGGAGTAATCAGCGAACTGGGAGCAGGCGTGGATAGAAGCAGCTAGAAAGGAGCTAAGTGGGAAGGAGAGGGGCACTGGGGGGCAACAAAGAGTAAGCAGAGAAAACAACAGGGCCTAGCTATAACTGGAAAAGAACTGAAATGAAGCTAAAGTGGAATGAAACTAATGACCACAAAATAAAGAATGACCAAGGTGAAAAGTAGAGGATAAGGGAAGGGACTGGAGATAACTTAAGATAACTATGAAACCATAGAAAACATAAGCTAAAGATAACTGAAAGAATAACTAAAACAAGACAAAGGAATTAATACAAGAATACCAAAAAAAAAAAAGGAATAATAACGAAGGCTTAAAACAAAAATTAAAAAATTGATATCAATGTTGACAACACAAAATAACCTAAATGACATCATAACGGAGAACCCAATACGAAAACTTAAACAGAACCAAAAAGGCCAGAATGGCCGATCACAACAGCGGTCTGTTTCTGAAGCAGCTCTTTAGTTTCTTTCATCTATCTGATTGTTCCCCGGACGTTCAATGATGTCAGCCCGGTTGGTCTGCACCCACGGAAATCTTTCACCACCTCCTTTGTTTTCTTCACATTGATCAGGATTTGGTTTTGCAGACACCAGTCAGCAGTTTCCACTGCCTTTACTCTGAGTCAAATCCACCGGTGCTGATGAAGACTATAACAGTTTCTTTGAAGGAAGCAGTTACTGGAGTTAGATTAGAGGTCTACAGTGCAGGAGGTGGAAGATGTCGACACAGTTCCCTGTGGGCCCCCATATTTCAGAACAGCTAATCAGAGAAAACGGCCTGTGAGGTATTTCAGTATCGGTGGTGGTCCACTCCTGACAGCTCCACAGATATCACCACAGCATGTTTACTCCAGTGATAAAGGATGTGCCTTGATGCCAACGGCTAGTAGCTCAATTTCCTTACTGAGAGCAAACCTTTTGATACTTAATGTGCATAGTTGGATCATCTTTCATTCACAAAAATAACCAGACCCTTTTCCTACTTGGTTCTGTTGGTCCAGATGAAATGAAATCCATTCATGTTTCCGTGTGTGCCTGGGGTTCGCACGATTAGCCACATTTCAGTTAGCACAACTGCTCTCACTGTAAGCTCTGCAAAGACAGGTTATCCTGCTACCCAACCCCTTTGTCAGGTAGGGATCATAACTTTTTTAGCATGAAGATGTTCGTTCTTCTCTAGTTGTGATGCCCAGAGCCACAGCCATGTCTTTTCCCTCTCAGCTCATAGCCTGCAGATGCTCGGTGGGAAGTAGAACATTTCATACTGTTACTTCACCCTCTGATTGCAGTAAAGTTTTCTGCTTGTTTAACAGGTTTCCATTCTGCATAATGCTGAATTAATAGTTCACAGACGGGTAATACTATCAGGCAAAAAGTCGCAGGTCCTTTAGGTCCTTTGTAGGATCTTCTGCTTAAAGTGCAGCATATCGATCTAATGTAACAAAACGTTGGTACTTAGCCAGTAGACTGCACTATGCTTGTTTCACATTCTTACACAAAAACAGCAGCTTTTTAATGATAGGAAGCCAAGTCATAGACATCCTGTTCTCTCTTGGCTCCTGGAGAAGTTACTAAAGTTTGGGTACATTTAGTTAGTTTTGTTTTCCCTCAGTCAGTTCTCACTTATCACTGTTGAAATGTTTGATCATTACCAATAAATCATTGAAAATCTCTTGGATAATTGGTTGATGCTTGTGGCATACGGCTCCTCAGTCTGAGCCTGATTCAGCAGGAATTTACATTGTTTTATAAAAGGGGAATTTTTCTTTCTACTGTGACTCCGTAACTCAGTGCAATCCTCTTAGTTTCCTTAGATTGAAAACATGAATGAGTTCAACTTGACTAAATGGTTTTCTAACTAGAAACTATTTGGATTGTTTGTAATTGACTGGAACCTGTGTCTTTGATTGGATGGGGTCTTATCTTCAAGATGAATGGAACTAAATCAAGCAGTTTTTTAAGTTGGGCTGGTTATAACAGTAAGACCAGTATTATTCTTTTGTTATCTGCAGTGACATCTGAAGGTCTGCCCTGAAATAGTTAAAAAGATTGAATGATAAATATAACATGACTTTTAAAGTTTTAACAACTATTGCAACTTTCTTTATAGAACATTTTTAGTGTAAATACTAAAAACACACTTAAACTAAAATAGAATTGAAAACAATAAGTGAAAACCTAATAAACAAACAAAAATTGTAGACCTATTTACCCTTGATCACATCCCTAATGATGCTTTCAGATTGTGTGTGAATCCAGTGATAAAGTCTCTTCAAATATAACCAGCAGTTTGCATAGCAGGCGACAACCTCTATTTCTGTCACTTAATAACATCATCTAGCAGAAGCAGCTTCTATCTGCTGCTTTCAGCAGACCTGGATTGTACAAAGCAACTGACGGCAGTTTATTCTTCATGGGAAGCTGGCACTGTTGACCAGATCCTCCAGAGATGCTCCCAGCTTGGAGAGTCCAGGATCAAGCTGCGGCTGGATCACGGTCTGACCAGAACCTAAAGCTATCCTGCTTTAAGAGAAGATCAGCCGTATAACAGAGGAAAGAGGAGGTGGGGTTCTTGATTTCGGGCGCAATGGGAGATCAGAGCAGGAACTCTGGCAGAGAGTTCACCAGAGCAGAGCAGCGGGAGTCTAGTCTCTGCCCAGCAGAGAGAGCACCAGACTGGGGGAGAGAGGGGACAGGCAGCCATGCCCAGGAAGATAACAGCTAGAGATTGAAGGAAGGGGAGAGAAGTAGATCAGAGAAAGAAGCCGGGCAGAAACTGCACCAGAGGTGGAGGACCGTGTTTCTGATCAGCCAATGACATGGTAGTAACTCAATGCGTTTAGGCATGTGGACATGAAACTGCTCATCTTCGGTTATTTTATCACACAATCATATCTGAGGTTTACAGAGTAAGGTCAGAAAAAGAGAAAATATCCAGCGAGTTGAAGTTCTGTGGACACAAACGCTTGTTGATGACAAAGGTCAGAGGAGAACGGCCAGGCTAGTTTCAGCTGGTAGAAAGTCAACACTAACTCAAATAACAACTCCTTACAACCCAGATATGCAGGGGAGTGTTTCTAAAAACACAACAGGCCGAACCCTGAGGTGCTACAGCAGCAGACGACCAAACCAGGTGCCAGACCTCTGCACTGCAGACCTCTACTTTAATTCCTGTCAGTCAAGAACACGGCTACAATTTACAGACTTAACAAAATCGGACCATGAAAAATTGGAAAAGGTTGCCTGGTCTGATGAGTCTCGATTCTGCTGGTGGTGTGTTGGTGTCTGGGATATTTTCTTAGCACATTTTGAGCCCAACAGCACAGTCCAGCTCCTATTGGATCATTTTGTGATCACAGTGTACCCATCTGCATAAAGCGCAAATCATTTCAGACTGGTTTGTTGAACAGTTCCCTGTATTTAAATGGTCTCCAGAGTCACTGGAGGAGAATGGCATCATGGATGTGCAGCCGACAAATCTGCAGCATCTGCTTGTTTCTATCATGTCAATATGGACCAAACTCTGAGGAATGTTTCTAGTAGCTTGTTGGATCTATGCCATGAAGAATTAAAGCATTTCTTAAGGTAAATGGGGTCCATCTGGTACTTAGCAAGGTGTGCCTATTAAAGGGACTGGTTGTACGTTCCTGTTATAAAAAATTACCCTGATTAAAAAAAAGCTTCTTTTTATTTTTCCATATATCAGCTCTGAATTGGAATAATTTATAACCCTATAGAGTCCAGTGCTGTTATAAAGCGTGTGTGGCTGGGCGGTTGTTTCCAAATAGAACAAAAGGAACATCCTGGACCAGTCCCCCAGGCACATGCACAAAGAAACAGTTCATATAGGGAACCTGTGAAATAGGCTGAAGAAGGAGGCACAACACCTGGCTGTGGAAAGCCGCCTTAATGACCTCAGAAAACATCTGGTTTAGTGGAGCATCAGACACTCATCATGTCTGGAGCTAAAATTAGCATCTTGTCCTGAACTTTGTTCATCTCTTTTTAAAAAGACAAACTGTAGAAAGTCAAAGGTTATACGAAGGTTTTAATATGCATAGAATAACTGTTAATAGTGATGAATGTAAGAACATGAGACAATACAGACATTTTACTCATAGAATGAAGGACTTTCCTTGTAAAATGATCTAAAAACATATATTTCACTTCTGAAAAATGTCATGTTGAGGCTAAAGCTGAGCATTTACAAGCATGTCAGTGTTTCCTAAACGGTTTCTCTGCCATGACTTTGGAAAGCTGCAGAAGGTTCTGAAGCAGAGAGCAGAGACCACCAACAATCTCAGGCTGCCTATAATGGAATACAGCATGGATGTGAAAATCATTTTTACTACCCTTAGGCTGCAACCAGTCAGATCAGAGCAGTGGGACAATCATCAGAGGTTTGAAATCAAAGCAGAACAGCAGTATTAAGGTATGTGATCCGGGAGTTTCCATGTCTGGAGTCTTATTTCAGGGCTGTTTATCACAACAAAAAAACATTCTGTAAGTGACCTGCTTTAAGCAGCCGAATAAAACAAAGACACAGAAAAGAAAGTTTCCCAAAGTTTAGCTCTTCTCTAACATATTTCGAGCTGAAAGTCTGAGCAGAAAGGTGTTTATAGTGAGTATCCAGGCAACATTACGCATCATTAAGGACAGCAGGTGTCTAAAAATATAATTCATCAGTTGTAAACTGATCAAACTAAATCGCTCATTTCTCTCTTAGATCTGATCTTCCCTAAAAACCATAAGATGATTGCTGAATTATTACTTTCACCTTTGGACTACAGCACATGAATCATTGAGTCTAAAAGCTGTTCTCTCCTATAGAACCTGAAGAACCGTGTTCTCTTAGACCATTGTCTGAAGGCAGGCAGACACTCTCTGTATTCAGAACAAACGTGAGGGACTGTTCAGACCTGTTTCATTTGTTCAGCTCTTTGGTATTATATCACCTCCTTTAATGCTGTCTTATTGGGGGTCAAATGGTTTCCCAAATCAAGAAATACTGGACCAATGTTTCCACCACCAGAGAAATGAACCTGCTCTCTTTTTGTCTCCTTTTATCACTTAATTTC
Source organism: Jordanella pulchra (assembly GCA_034780135.1). Lineage (NCBI taxonomy): Eukaryota > Metazoa > Chordata > Actinopteri > Cyprinodontiformes > Cyprinodontidae > Jordanella > Jordanella pulchra. The sequence continues at coordinate 7,564 of JAUZNJ010068840.1, forward strand.
TAGTTTTCCCTCACAAATATATGCTTGATGAAGAGACGTCTGTAGAGTCAATGAAACGATGCCAGCGACATCCAGGAGGAACCAGTCCTGCAAACTCAATGGCTGCATGCAATCAGTTGGATTTGCTTTAACACATTAAAAGATTATAATCTGACTGAGTTGTCTTCGGACAGTTCTTTGATATCACAATATCTCCTATAGTTGAGGGCATGGAGGATCTTCTGCAGCTTAAAGATCAGAGCGGCTGCAGCGACGCTCCAGGAGGCTGTCAGCACAATGACGCTCAGTTGGATCAGCCTCTTCATGCCACATGTTTTAAAGGCTCCAGCCTCCATCCCAGCACCGAGCTGGACCTTTTAACCAGTTTGTCCAACCGCTAGCAGTTTGTGTTTGGGATGCTGCCTCTCTGGCGTCCTGCAGCACAAGAAAGTGGGCTGGCTGGTACAGTTTATTGGAACAGGATGAGCTTGTCATCCAGGAGAACCCACAGGGCATCACCTTTTTATGAAAGGCTGGTGTTGTGCTCCCTTCTTTCAAAACTCATAGACCAACACTTTGGTTGTTACCACTGTTGTATTTAGACAACATAATGTGTTTATAATGTGCCCTGCGGTGTTTTTAACATTTACTGCTCACTATTCTAACACACGGAGGCCTCTCTGTCACGTAGCCCGTTGTTCAGGGTGTCGGGATTAATAAGGAATACCTTCCTAATATATCTGCAAGAAGAGACAGCTCTGGCTTCTTATGGTTTGAAGCTCCTTTTAGTTGATTCTCATTGTAGAAAGTCTGTTCTCCATCTATTCTGTTTCCTCTAACTCAAACCTTTTCCATTTGTCGGGTTCAGATGTGAGGAATTTAGCTGCTGCTCTGCTCACCTCATTTACAGACACAGTTTGTGTGATAACATGGAAACTTTAAGTTCTTCCTAATGCATTTTAACTACTTTGTGTCCTCAGCTTACACAGGCATGGCTTTAACACAGCCCCACACACATGTTCATTCAACATGGTCGATCATACGGTTAGTGAAGTGAAGATGACAGTGGAACGGCTCTAAATAAATAAACTGAACTGAATTAAATTAAAAAAAGACACATCTAACAGCTACGACCATTACAGTCAATCTGATCAGTGTTACACAGTTACTTTAAACCTAAATTTATTTTCTTATTCTTTTCTTATTTTCAGAAGGATCTTTAGTTTTCTGTCATCAGGACTAATTTTATTGGTTATATAGCAAACTGCAGATATTCTAGCTTAAACCGAGTGCAGGCAGAGCAGCAATTAACATGTCTGAGGCGGGTAACACCACCGCAACACGGAGGAAAGTTCCTGCAGGTTTAAACATGACGACAACAACTGCTTTCATGCTCAGAGACACGGAGGCGGCGCGTGATTTCCTTCCTCCCTTCACATTGGGGGGAATTATGATGAACCTTTATTCTAAACAAAACAAACATACTTTCTTTCTATGTTTTAGACTCGCTTCATGACCTTTTCAGAGTAGCAGGGGATTTCTATACCAAATCACTTCCTCCTTTCTATCTTGTCCATCTGCTTGCCAGTCGACTTGACATTTTCAGATACACTTTTCTTGTTGCAGTCTTCTCTGCACTTTCTGCTTGACCTCAGGCATAAAAAACCACATCTGCTTTTGACTGTTTAATGCCTGATTCTTTGAGCACCAACATTTAAGGAGATTTTGTCTTTTTTGCTCATTTTCAGGCTTTCATTATCCAAACTAATTATATTTGAACAGTCTTAACAATGATACACAGTTATGGAAAAAGACTGCTCCACTGTTTTTCAATTTCTTTTAATGGTATATGATCAAAACAGTCTAATAATTCTTTCAATTACTGTATTTTAAAACATTATTACTAACAACAATTTTATATCTGAATACAGAACATTTATTACAGTTTTTCTTACTTTATTATTTTTATTCACTATTTCACATCTATAATTTTACCTTTTGCTTCACACTGCATGTTTAATTTAAGACAAATCAATCAAATTTAATATATTTTACTAATCCTAAAGGGAAATGAAATATCCAGAACAAATGATTTAAAACAAATGATCCCAAAAGCAGTAGAGTTGTACCTCTGCTGTTCGTTCTGGAGAATGTGGTGAAATAAGGTTTGTCGTTCAGAGAGCATGAAACAAGTTTAGCTGAGCAAAGCAGGTTTCCAAATTCCCACTGCCCCCCCAGCACCTGAAGAGATCTCTGTCTGGCTTTAGTTTAAAGGCAGCAGCGTTGAGCAATCTTTTAATTTCACCAAAACCCAGACAGTCTTTCAGAAAGTCACAGTATCAGAACATTTTCAGAGGTCTTTTCTTACACCGTAATGTTCCCACAGAAAGTTAGTGAAAAACAAATCTTTAGATTTCCCCTCATGATTACATGTAACACCGGTATTCAAAGGAAGAAGAGTTACTGTTTACAGTAACAGCAAATATAAACAGAGTGAGGTAATAAACAGAACATGATGGGTTCTGGTTGTTCCACCAGGATCCAGATAAAACACCACAGCATAATGAAAGCTTAAAGAAGAAATCAACTCTGTGAAGAAGACAACTAAGTAAAAAAACACAAAACAAGCAAAAAATGAAAAAAGTAACAAATACATGAATTCAAAACGTTAACAGCGAGTTTTTATCAGCAGTTCCAGCAAATAAAAACGACTTGGAAAAACCTGTTCTTTGGTTTTGAACATTTTACTATAATTGTGCTGTTTGTCTTTCTCTTGTGACTTTAGCATCACTTCTATTTAACCAATTTATGAATGCATGATGAATTATCCTAATTAAAAGTATTCCCAGTAGGTGTTGCAGGCTGCATGCAGATAGTCCACAGTACTGGCCTGGCAGCTGAGATCTGATGCAAATGGATGGTTCTCTGCCCTTTTGTGGGGGAGCTGTTTTGAGCTGAGGGTTGGTTTTCAGCAGCTTTCAGGTCTGTCAGTAGGGATTTAATGACATCGAACCAAAAACTGTACCTGGTAGAAAGAGCAGAGATGGAACCCGAGCTGCCTCCAGGGATACTGCTGCTGCTGATCAGTGTGGATTTAAACTGTAGAATGAAATGCAGGCTGTGAATGGAGGCTTTATGCAGATGGCTCCACCTTCTGTTTGCTGCTGGACATGAGCAGCGGAGGGGCAGTAGACGAAGATGTTAAATGGAGCTGCTATGGAGGAGGAAAAGAGCACAAAGGTAGTTTATTAATAAGTAAAGAAAGAGAAACAGATGGGTGATGAGACAGAGGTGGGAACAGAGATATATGGTGAGATGGAGAAAGAGGATCCACTGTGGCACCCCCCTACAGGGGCCAGGAAATGAAAAAGGAGTCATATAACATAGTTATACTTTATTAAAGTAAAAAAACAACAACAATAACTTCATGCTAAATCCCAGAAGAATGTAAACATGTTGCTTCAAATATCCCTGAAGTAGAACGAATGAGAAAAAAATCCCACATAACATGTTCTTAAGACACTAGGTTTGTTAGGTTTTATAATTATTTATCACATTTATATCAGATTGAATATGAATAACAATAACCAGGGGTATGGGAGGGGTGGGGGTGTAGTTTAACAGTAAGACAGGAAATTATTTTATTTCTATGTAAAGAAACCTGAAGTAAAAAGCAGTGGGAGGAAAAGTGGCCTCCAACAAGCAGCAACAGAAAACGCAACATTCAGAAAGAAACCCAAAAAACAAACTCAAGCTGAAGGAATCAGCCTTCATGTTGAATGAACCCAGCTCCTCTCTCTGAGTACAACTGGACCTTCCTGTGAGAAGGAACCTGAAAGCAGGAGGAAACGAGACTGAAGCCCAGGTGGAAGAGGATTCACTGACGGACATGAAGACACTGCTGCATCTAACAAGAGGTTATAAAGAGAAACCTCTTTATACCACCCACCCACCCCCCAAATGAAAAAAAGAACATTTTGACTGAATTATGACTTTTAAATGAAAAAGAAGAAAACAACTATCACAAAAAATCCAGATCACATGTAGAAAAAATATTTGCATGAATCCCTGTATCATCAATTCCAGATCACATCTGTCTCATCTCACTTCATTGATATAGTAAAATTAGTGACACTGCGTCACTTTTAGTACAGTTTGCATGCTGAGCTGTGCTAGCAAAGCAGTAGCAGGAGTGTGTGAGGAGGCCAGTAGCTTTTAACACAGCTGGCAGTCCTCAGCAGCAGTCCTCTGAGTGGCCAGGCTGTGAATCTCTGCTCCATCTCAGCTCCAAAGGAATCTCTCACTGCTTCATAGAGTAGCAAAGGCAGCAAATATTCTGTACAATACTAGCTGGTGTATCTGTGTGTATCCAGGAGGTTAAATCTGGAGTAAAATCAAGCTAAGTTTAGTTGATAGTTTAGAGTAACAGAAGACGCTCTACTTCCTGCTGACCCTCACTGAGCTGAAAGCAACTGAACCGACATTGTTTTCATTCAGTTTGTTCACACAAATGATTCATTTGTGGATTGAAAATATGACAGAAATAACACAAATCTATTGGATAGTGAAAATTCAGTGTTTCTTTTCAACTTGACCTCCCATTGGAAAATGTTCCTGCATTTTCCTTGCTGACATCACTCTGAAAATATCTCATCTAAATATCTAAAAAAATATCCAAACATTTGTAATCCTGTCTGCATCTTTCAAACACTGTTCAGCTAAAAGATGAGCTCATCCTATGTTTTAGTACCGTGGAGTAAAATCATTGGTACATGTTAATATTAACCTCAAATTGTACCTGAGGAAATGTAGAGCACTGTTAGGAGAGAAGTGAATAAGCCACCAGGGAGCTAAGCATCCCCACACATGTTGCTTCCGTTAGCTGCTATCTCACTGCATCCATAATAACACTGTCTATTGTCCTGAGTGGGAGTGTGTGTCTGTACATGCCTCTTGCTCATTCCCCACAGCTTAGGAAAACAGAGCTTTCAGGCAGGTAGTCACAACAGTCTACAAGCTAAAAACACGGTAGCCCCCCACTGCTGACTGGCTCTCCTAACATCACCACTAACATGTTTTATAATGTTATCAGAAACGTCTGTGATCGGCTTGATGGGCCTGTTATCAGCAGGCTGTACAGTGCTGACTTTGCTGTGTTTCCTCTTCAAATCTAATGCATGTCAACCTGTCCCTCCCCTTGTAGGATTAGTCAGAACCGGTGTTGTGAAACAGAGGAGCCTGACCATGCTTGAGCTTGCCTGCAAGTCGTTCCAGTGTAACAAAAGGGTGTTGACCCACAGTTTCCCAAAGTCTTTGTTCCTGATGACAGCAATTACCTTTCATCACAGCCTTGCTAAACATGTGCCAGTAGTTGAAGACAACATTACATCAGCCTGGTAAACTTTCTAGAAATGACAGTAGACGTTGGTTTCTAATGTGAAACAACCCTTTCCCCCTAATGATAATCCAGAGCTTGAGGCTTGAGGACACACCTGACGATGCAAAGTTTACTATTATGTTGCTGCTTTCAATTAATCAAAGATTTCCTGAAGCATTCAAGCTTAGTTTTATGAACCGTTTTATTTCTGTTTTACCGTGAATTTCTTCATTAACTTGTCTCCATGAAAAGTCTAGTTAATCATTTAAAAACTTCCCAGCTGTTGATATCAAAGATATGCATCTTGTGACAGAATTATTCAACTATGCTTGATAAATTATTTTATTTAAAACAAAAATAAACACCAATGGTTATTATTTTTGTTTTGTTTTTCATTGGCAAATAATATAATATCAAACTGCCAAAAGTACTCAAGTTTTATGTTTGAGAATCTTGAATCTTGTAATCATCCACCATAATTAAATGCACCATTTTACATTTACAGCACCAACATCTAGGTTTTAACCCAGGTTTTAGGTGAATTTGTGATATATCAAATTGTTTTTTTATGTCACTATACATTCCTTTGCACATGTCATGGTTCTGTTCTGGGTCAGATCCGTGGCTGAATGGAAGCAACTCAACAGCTATGTTTACATGCACATAAGTAATCGCAATAAATGGCCAATTGAGGAAAAAATGTCATTTTCCAAATCCAATTAAAATGTATATTTTATGTTTACTGTATATTTAGAATGTGAATGCTTGACAAGATCAAGTTTTTCTGAATGAGGCTGGCTGAGCTGAGCCACATGAGTAACCCGCATCAACAGGATTATCAACATGTTTACATCACACCTTTTTAGGCCAATCAGCCTTTTGACGTCATTTGCATACGTTCATAGCAATAGTAAAATCTGTTTGTTGTCTTTAATCCGAATACATTTCATCCGATCATCATGCATCATGCAAATTGTGTGCATGTAAGCATAGCTAATATGCTGGTCCAAAGTGGTCTGCTATCAGATTCCAAAACAAAGAGCGAGACTGTTTGATTTTACGAAAGTGCAAACCTGGAAGGTACAGGTCTAGTGCCCCTAGTGTCTAAAAGTTTGATGCTTTAATAATTTATCCAATTTCTATCCAAGGTTTTCAACACATTCTTAAATATCTAAGCATCATCAGCATGACAGCAGATATTTATCTCATGCTGTTACCAAGTGGAAACATATACTGCTTACTCTATGGTAAATAGATTAGTCTCAATCATTTCTGACAAACCTTAGAAACATTTTTTTCTCACAAAAGTTTAGATAACAGAAAAAACAAGATTTTGATTTATCTTGAACAAAAGAGGGTTTCTATTGTAAAAGTATAATCGTACCTAAATCAAAAGCCAATGGTTTGAGGATAGACTTATCGCGCATGACCCACATGTGGAGGCCTTAGTCCTCAACGCAGGCGACCTGGGTTTCAATCCGGCTCGTGGTCCTTTCCCGCATGTCTCCCCCCCTCTCTCATACCCCCTTACCTGTCAACCTACTGTCAGAAAAACAAGCCACTAGTGCTGTAAAAAGCTCAAAAAAAAAGAGTTTGGATTGGTCTAACCATCCTAGTTGAAGGTTTAGATGCAGCAGAGAAATTTAAAAGATTAACTGAATTCTAAAAGCCCAAACACAAATCAGGTTCTACAGTTAGCTCCAACGCTGCCTTACTTATTGAAGACAGTAGATAAGGCAGCGTTTACTGTCTGTTCATTGGCACTCAGCAGGATGCCAATGATATTTGTAACAAAATCAATTTTAATCAAAGAGAGCAAAAAGTATGAAAAAAGTAGATTATTTATTAGGATGTAGAAGTTTAATTGCTGAAACATGCTGGGTTTGCCTAACATAAATCTACTTTAAAGTTTTTTTCTCAGGGACAGATTATTTCATTAGATTAAGCTCAACGTTTATTAAAGAAATGGTCTAACAGGATAGGGTTGTGAGGAAATACTGTTATTTTTTCACACTCAGTGCCTGCCTCAGCACAAGGTCCAGAGTATGAAGACAGATCTGCACATGTTCTGAACAAAGGCAGCTGGATCTAAGCTACATTAAAGGTTACATTTAGGCTATCATTTTAAATGTCAGCTTGCATGTTAATGCCTTATGAGTATGTAACATTAGGTCAGATAGGAGAAGCAATGAACTAATCCAAAATATAAGAGAAATGGTCTCATTAACAGTACAAACATAAGAAAGTGGTTTAATATAATTTATAGCTTCAAAGAGAGAAACTAAAGGTTAAAAAGTTGTTTAGTTTACCTGAAACTCCTCAGATTGAAGAAGTATTTGTTAGAAGATACAAAATATTCATCTAAGAAGAAATCCTTCAGAGGACCTGCTCATTTTCTTTTTTCTTTCTACCTGGATAACTGAGATGTATATCAGGACATGAAGGTTAAATAAATATAAAAAAAAAGTATAGCTATTAATTGCTCTGGGATTAATCAATACATTTCACAGAACATTGTTCCAAACCCTCACACAGACACACACCAGGTGTGTCCAGGTGGTGTGTGTTTGTGTGTGCTGTATTCTGGCAGGAAACATGCCCAGACCTGAATGCTGACGGACAACCTCTGTAAGGCGATTACCAACATGTTCAGCTCACAACGCTCCACATCTAGCTAAACCTAGATGACACCCCCGCCACACATCATTCAGACACTCCAGTACACGCATGTCTTAGCAGGGTGGTAGATCTTACAGTGTAATACACACAGGAAACTTTCAGTCTGAGACTCATCTTTTTGTTGGAGGCTTCTCTGGAAGGAGGGATGTAGGAAGGTAGGTGAGCAAAGGAAAGGTTCCAGAGAGGGATCGATAGCTGAAGATGCATTTTCAGTCTCATGAATAATATTTAGACCATTTTCTGGGTATCAAGAATTCAGAGTAAAGTTGTTTGTGTCTTTTTTCTACATGTTCGCCTAATTTTATATCGATTTAACCTCGATTCTCACCTTGTTAGAATAAGGATGTAAGAATTATTTGCTTTAACTAGTTAACTGTATTTTCTAAGCAAGTATTGGAATCAGTTACTCAATATTTTGCTTGATCATTTAAAAAATGTCTGAACTTTATTGATGTGATTGTGACTGAAGTTAGATGTAATCAAGTTTCCAGATTATGAACGTTTCCTCATAACTCTATCACACCTGGATGAGTGATACTTAAAAACCTTCATTAATGATCCATGATAACAACCCTGCTTTTTAACCATGTTTCACGTCATCATACAAACTGTATAAATAGCTTGAATTCTAATGACTGTAATAGAAAGCCCCTGATGAAGTTAATAAAACTACATCCATTATAACTCAGGGTATATATCATTATGTGCTTTTAGCAACAACCACAAACATGTGCAGCATTGGCAACCTAGTGTCAGTCCATGAAAACACAGGGTCACTGCCTGAGGGCCTGCAATTAAAAAGGAGTCCATCAAGTGATGTTTAGTGTTTTAAGGAAACGGTCATAATATTGGGACAAGCAAACATTTATGTTTATAAAATGTCATATATTTTAGCTGTTCCCAACCATAGCATTGCAAAGCAACCACATCATTGAACTGAAAAGATCCAGCGACGTACTGTATTCACTACATCTCCTCTTGTCTCATCTTAATGGCTTTATTAGTGTGATTATTCTGATAACAAACTATGTTCAGCGATAAAAAGAAAAAAAGTCCTGAAGAAACTTGACAAGTCCTGTTGCTGTCTGCTTAACACACTGGATTTTCATGTCCTGGTTAACTGGTTAACTAAGAATCTACCCCATCTTATCTCTAGTATCCCATTAGTTTGCATTCAGGAAACAAATAAAAGCTTTAAATATCATGCAGAGACTAGACATTCTTAAAGTAAAATATAATGCTTTTAAAAGTTTGTTGGACAGTTTTAAATGTGGAGTAGCAGCAAAAGGCATCCCAGACTTATTGCTTTTGTTTGAAGAAGTCAGCATTTTGGGAAAAACTGGGAGCCGTCACTAAGTCAACACACTTTAAAGGTTTGCTCAGTATTCAGACAGCTGTATCGCTCCTCGGCAAAGAGAAATAGCAAAACACCACCGAAATGTTTCCTGTTTCATTTCCTTTATTTGTGGAATTCAGATGAGGTTGAGGGAACAAACTTGCTAATTTTAGTGATAAGTGTAAGTGCATCATGTGTGTCTCTTTTCTTTCTTCTGCAGGTTAAATCAACTCTGTGACCTTCCTGTTTTGGACCACGACAGTTATCTGAAAGAAGTACATCAACAATGATCTGAAGAGACTCTCAAGAAATTGATTTTCCAGCATCAATGCATTTCTATTGACTTTTTTAAAAGCAGTGCAAGATTTTTTTTGAAACACTGGGATATTTTTCAGATCTGAGAACTGCCACCACAGCTGCAGTTGTAAAATGTCTGCCTCATATTCTTTTTGTGAAATCTAGCCCTCCTCAGTCTCCTTGTCATTAAAACTTGAGAAACTCCACAGAGCTTCTTATCAATTTACAGATTTAGATCAGTTATGATCTGACTCAGTATGTGCCTTTTTCCTGGGAATACATCACTCACTGACGCTGCCAGGCTGTTTCAGCTGTGAAGTCATTTGCTTATAAAACCTGGTAACACCGTTAGACCTCCGGCATCAACACACCTGTCAGTCATACTGTACATCTGCCATTAAGGGATCTGTGACAGCCAGAATGGCCATGGTGTCCGACTCTCCCAACCCGTCGCTCATATCTAGGAGCACCCTGGGAACAGAGGAAGACTCCTTGGTGAGCGCTGTCAGCCTACGCTGCAACCACTTCCTGTCTGCCAACATCATTGCTGTGGGTGAGTGTTTTCCTTTGTGACCAGCGGCTGATAGGTGCTTGTTTCTCTAATAGAGCAGGACATGTGCTCTGTCTGGCTGTGTGAAGTAAGTCGTCTGTGGTCTCTGCTGAAAGGTCTCATGGGTTGTTTAATCTAATGCAGTTAGGTTGGTCTGAATAAAATAAAACACAAGGTTCAGCTGGTTGTTGGATTTGAACAGAACCCGACTGCTTGATGCCTGGACCCCAGGTCGGTGTTAGTGTTAGATCTGAACCCCTTAGGTTTAGCGTTCGGTTAGGCTGTAGAAATTAATGGCAGTCCATAGAAGGGCCTTGCATAGATAGATAGATAGATTGCTGTTGAATTAATGAGTGGATCAGCTGGTTTTCCTCAGACAGAAAACTTTTATCTAATCTGACTGTGATTTGATTGAATTGTCTTTGTAAAGAGCCTTGAGATGACATGTGTTATTGGTGCTATAGAAATAAAAATGAATTGAACTGAACAATTGAAAAAAAATACATTAACCTTAAAATGTTTTAGTAATATGTACCATTAGAAAATACTTGTACTGTGTCAAATACAAATCAAACATGACTGATAGCTTGACCTTTAGCTTCCTCTGGGATTTCGTGGTACCATCAGTCTAACAGACTGTATGCATTAGTGGAACTCCAGGATATTAATGGAGGGCTTTTCTCTGCAGCTTAAACAGCGAAAAAAGATGTTGAAATTATGGAGCTGATTGCTGCCTAAGTAATGAAATCACTGCAAAGGTCAAGGAGGCAGAAGCAGCATTTGTGATCCTAGAAAGACTGATTTTCTTGCTGCTGGAGTCGCTATGCTTTGTTTGTCTGCATAGCTGAAAAGGACAGAAATGTCACTCAGCAGCAGTCAGAGCGTCGGATGTGGAGTCCTGCTGCAGGACTAACCGCAGAGAGAAGAGAGGATGCCCTGAATACACTGATCCTCCCACTGCTGCTCTATTTCAAACAATGTTTCTGTGTAAAAACACAAAGAATAAAATAAGCAAATAATGAATTACCACAGAGGAAGAAAAGCAAAAAGAACTTTGTCCCTCCAGCCTTTTATTTCAGATACCATGCTCTCCTCCAGCTGATTTTAAATTATTTCAAAACTAGATGTTTGTCTTGTGCTATAGGCAAATTTATTTGCTGTTTAAAAAAAAACAAAAACTGAAACTGAATTAAAAGCTTTAGATATTTAAATACAGATCCGCTGGAGCACGGATGTTTTTAGGTACCTGGAGGCTCGTGTTCCTGAACACATTTCAAGTTAGATAGTTAGGTGTCACAGAAACATGACAGGGATGCTGTTCTTATGATGCCACTATTGGTTATTATCATAAATAATTCCACCAGAATGATTCATTATATCAGAGCGAACCTTAAGTTTCTGAAAAACATCTCATTCTTTTAACAAAAAGAACCCCAAATTACAACAAGTCGATCAGAATAAAGTGATTACATGGGAAATAAATATTCTTGAAGTAACAAAGTGAAATGGATGTGATACAGAAAGAGAGGCTGTGGGTCATCCACTGATCCCAAACCACAGACGCGTGTCCACCACTGATATTCAGAGGGTTTCCTGCAGGGAAAATGTGCTCCGTGCTTTGAATGATGATGATGATGGTTGAAGATGATGGCTGCAGGTGCGTGAAGAATGACTGAAAACATTTTCCTGTCTTTACCACGGTCCCGAACCGTCCAATTTCTGCCTCTGCTGGTTCATATGTAATTAAAATCCATCTGCCATGTCTCTGTCAGTCGGTGGTCTGTCAGTCTGAGGCTGTGTGCTGAGGAGGTAATGTTGACAGAGTCCACGGCACAAACTGAAGGAAGTCATGTAAAACCGAGCTGCACCAAAACCAAGCAGATTCCAGCTGTTTCCTAACAGCAGCATGTTAAGCAGGAGGTGTTTGTTTTTTGAGAATTGGTTCAGCTTTCCATGGTCTCATTAGTCCTCAAACGTCAAAGTATTACTGTCCGCTAAAAGGCATGAGAACAAATGTGTGTTATTTGCATGTCTAAATATTGCAATATTTAAGTACATATTAACCACAAAGCCGATTAGATTTGTTTATAATTTGCAGTCTGTAAACAACAGAAACAAATCAAATAACAAGAGTTGTAAATATGTTGGCCTACAGCAGGGGTTTGTTGTTTCATCCTCCCCTCAGTCTCAGGTTCTTGAGTTTTATTCTTTTGTATTTTAAAACATGTATGATTAAAGGCTCTTCCATACTCATGCAATGTCAGTTTCTCTTCTTTCCCCAAAGATCCACTAAACTACATTGACAGGGTTAGGGTTAGATTACATAAAAGTATAAACTCCACTCCACATCTTCCCAGTTACTCACAATTTTTTGCTTTATCCAAAAACATCATCTAGAAAAGCAGCTGAGCAACTGGACAAGGCAGCTTCAGTGCTAAAAACCTTTTTTTTTTACATAACCCACATCCAACCCCAGCCTTTTTCATAAATGAGGCCTGGATTAATATTAAATGACTGCTCAACTAAGCAAACATTTAGGAGGAATCTATTTAACTTTGCTTTATTACTATTATGGGTTACAGAATGGTGTAACACCTGTTAAAGCCAACAAATTACTTTGGGAGAATGTTATTCTTTGGTAAACAGTATTTTTCTGGCTGAATTTCAAATTTAGGAGAAAGTAATCACCACTAGGACATTTTTAACATTATTTGGTTCAGTTGTGGTTTATTATTATTGTATTCTTTTGCTGCTGGATGAGTAGATGCTCAGTAAATTGCTTCAGAGAAGAACCACAGTGATGGGCTAGTATTGCTCAGCAGCCCAGCAGAGCCTCGCTGTGGTTCATATGCTCCACTTCCCCTTTCAATACCCGCAGGTTTCAGTCTTAGTCTTATTATTAATCATTTTTGCTTTCTGCTGATTCTTCCAGTTCTCATTTGTTCTGCTGTTTTTATCCTATAAAACCATCTTCCTTCAACTGCTGTACAGAAGTGACCTGTTGATCCCCCTCTAGCTTCGCACCAGTTTCAAGCTGAACCTCTGAATGCATTACATACAGATTCACTTGTAACCCAGTTCATTTCAGTTCATTCAAGATTAATAAGGATTGGAATCTAAGTAAACTTTCACATCATTTCAGATCCAGATTCAAATAACTAAAATGTTTAATTTTATCAATGTTCAATATGCAATGACAACAAAAAACAGACCAGGAGACAGAGAGCTTTGAAGGTGCTGGATGATATATTGTTTAGTTTATTAAAAGGAGTTTTCAAGAAACAAGACGTTAAAAAATATCACAATTTCAAAGTTGTAGTGTGCTGCATTTAAAAGTTAAGATCCCTAGTTTGAAAATGTAAAGATTTCAGATGTAAAAATTTCAGGGATAGTTCAGATGGCAGGACTCCAGCATCCTGCTGGGTTTGCACTTTGGATCTCCTGAGATTTCTTCTAACAGTCTGAGGCAAAGTGGCAGTTTTCTGAAGTTTTTTTTTCTGCTCCTGGTCAAATAGGAAATTGCCTGAGGGAGTAGAGGTGCTGATGTTAGAAGCCAAGCAAAGACTGGAAGGCATTTCCCACAATGGTGCAAAAACTGGCTGCAGGCTGCTTGGTGGCACATTCACCTCTGTTCTTTGGATTTTCTTACATTAGTTACAGAATTGGTTTGGATTGTTTCCATGTTTTTAGCTGTATTATCTAAAAGGTTAAAGACTGATTTCTATGCAATTTGGTTCGGATGAGCTAGTTGGTCAAGGAATATTGCAGGTTTGGATTTTATCACTAAATTCCAAGGGACTCAACATCATTATTGATTTATTGAGGATTGAAGTCTTTCTTATCCAAGTCAGAGGTTAGGAGAAATAAATACTCTTTCCTGATAGATTCTCAATTGTTTCATTGTGTGATTCTAATTTCTTAATGTACTTTTGATAAATTTCCTCATCAAATATAATACTTTAGATGATTTAACTGTAATTATGCACTATTCCAGTGAAAAGGGCTGTGAAAACAAGCTTTAAATGTTCTACAAAGACAACAAGAGTCAGATGGAGTCAGTGTAATCCCCTTAGTTTAGTGTCTGTTTTCTTTCTCAGAATATAAACTGACAAAGGAAAGGAAAGGACTGGGCCTTAATTAAATACTTCTCGTAGCTTCAGAGTTCTCCTGATGAAAGGCTGATTAGTTAAGAAATTCATCCCAGCCGTCTCTCCACCTTCTTTCTCTGGAGGAAGAGCTGACGGGTTAATGAGCTTTTTCCTCAGTAGTTGACCTCCCCGGTGATCAAGTGTTTCTGGAAGCTTTTTTGTATATAATTAAGGCAGAAATGCAAATGAGAAATTCTGCTGAACTGTGTTACTTTGGACGGACTGAGGTGAGGTTGTGATGCATCATCTTTATAGACACAGTATAGTTCATCTAAAACGGTTTAAGTTTTTAAAGAGCTTACTGTATTAGATATAGTTGAATAAAATGATGATGTCATGATATGAACTTATGTTTGAAATGGAACGATATAGTCCAAACCTGTGCTGCTGATTTTCAGGCAGATCACTAATGACTCTTTGGATAAGAAATGTCGATTTTTCCAACTAAGTTTCAACTTAAACTGAGCAACTCTTATCCATCCCAGTTTAAACCAAACTATAAAGCTGTTGTAGGACTGGAGCAGTTGCCACTTGTGTTTGACCACCTAGGGTTTGTATCTTGGTATTGTAAACAAATTAGGAACAACTTCAGAGCAAAGTGTGTTTTTATGACTGGTAATAAAATGTGTAAAGTTAAGGTTTAGGCTCCTCACTGTGATTTGTGATATGATGAATATATGCGGAGATTAGGGGCCTTTTAAAGCTATATAGATATAACGGTCAGGATGTGGTTTAGGAAAAGAAATTGTAGCTTTAAAGAGGCAAGTTATGTGAGAGAAGTTGTCAGATGAAGGACCTTCAGAAAACCTCTATAGTACTGTATATTTAATACTGAGATGAAAGTGAAAGCATCCATGCTAAAGATGTGATTAAAAGCCTTTGGGTTTATTCATCTGTTATTGCAGCAGCATAAAAACACACAGGAAAACACAATTATTAGCCAATGCTAATAATGACTGATTTCTTTTTAATGATTGAGGATTTATGCAAAAAAGTTGTGCCTCTCGCTGTAGACTCTTAAGCTTGTACCACACAATATGCTAATAAAAAATAACCACTGAAAGCAAAAAATACTTTTTAAAACAAAAAAGATGAAGTGGCAAAACAAAGGAGATGGATTAGCTATAACAAAGGGTAAAAAATGAAGATCCCCTGATTACAATATTCACCTATCTCAGCATGATGCTAGAATTTCTGGAGCGGCAGGTTAAAGGTTAGCCTTGGATGCTGGCCATGGGTTCAGGCTCTTGATTGCGTCTTGGTCCGACAACAGATGGGGCGTCCAGTGGACGCAGCGGTAGATTGCTGCTCAGACCACTAAAGATCGACAGACACAAGTGCTCTGCTTCCCTACAGTCGCTGCAGGCTCCTGAACAAACCATTCAACCAAAGACTTCCTTACCTTGAACTTTTAACTGCAATCCAAACCTGTCTTCATTTGGCTGCTGCTAGCATGATGCACGATGACGTCACACGTTCACATAAATAGTTAATAGCATGTCTGATGAAGTCTTGGAGACATGACAACAGAGAGCAGCATACTTATGAATCCTGTTTGCAGGGTGAAGATGAGTTAGTGCAAAATGTTTCACTAATGTTTTAAAAAGTTGGTAACATTTATAATCCACTAAACAAAAAGCTTAGCTCTGCTATTATCAAAAGTTATTATTCACTTTATGGATCTATGACAACATTTTCTCCAGACATTTGTCTCAGAATGTACATAAATAGAGAACTTATAGCAGCTGAGAGGAAGCATGGAAATGAGGATGTAGGATGATGCCTAAATACATCATCCTACATCCCCATGTACATTATATGAATATAAAGTGCAGCTCGTGCTAGAGCACCTTATTAATGGATGCTAGTCACCTACCGCATGTACTTGGTCCTTCCTTTCTTTTTTGCCTTGCTGCTCCTGTAGCACACAGTCACACTGAGACTTTAGATGCTTTCCACTGTGTTCCTGTAAAACGTTTGTTAGGAACCAAGGAGAGAGTTTTAGCTTTCTGAGAAATAAGAGCCATTGTTGGGCCTTCTGATCAACCTTCAGGATGGTGGCCAATGAACTGTGTGCTGTCCACACACTGAGGAGTAGAAGAACAAAACTCCAGCCACCACAGCTAGATGCCACTTTCACTGGGCACTGTGTTCCTTAGGGAGGGAGTAGTGCTAAAAGTTTCAGTGGGAATCAACTTGATGCTCTACACTACATGTCAAATAAATCAAGCACTGATTGTACCAGACACTTTATAATATCATTGTTCTGGGTGTTTTGCATCCATTCAAGAAACTACAACACAGAGTAATGATCAAGTAAGAGGTTTTCTGTTCACCTGAGCCCCTCATTGTTCCATGAATATATCTTCAGTAATACATTTTAGGCTTTACACTGATATTTGATGTGTTTGACTACTATATAATCCTTGGATCCTTTGAGGAGTGAAAACCCTCACCTCATTAAGGACCACTGAGCTTCTGGCACCATGGTTCTCTCCTCTCTCCTTCTACTAATCCTTCACACTGAGTCTATGTGGCATAGTGTGATCGACAGACACCCAGGCAGATCTTCCACTGAACAGCAGGCAGGGGGCACCGACACAACACGTGGAAATGCTGTGTGAGAGAAATGTACTTCTATTAGAGCTGCCTGTGTAGAAACAGACGTTTCAGATGTGACACGTAGAGTTTTTAAATGACAAACCACCAATCCTGCGGGTTGAGTGTGATTCTAGTCAGGGGATGGATGCCCCCTGGTGACCCGCCTGAAATTAGCTGTCATACCTTGGATACAAAAATCCAGATAGAATAAGAAACAGCTTCTTTCTGGAATATCAAGGTCCCAAAATATGTTGCCCCTCCCTCCCAGTAATAGCTGGGTGTCTGGCGTTTATGTTTTTTTACCTGTCAACCACAAGTATAAGCAACAGCAGGATTTATTTCAGTGCGACAAAGTCAAGAATGTATTTTTTCTGCTGTCAGTCAAAGCTATAAAATCCTTTTTCTCAATGAAAGAAAAGAAGGTGTTTAATCAGGGCTGTCTGAGCAGAGAGAGGAACGTCACAGGCTTTATTGGAGCATCACAAGTCTCCCTGCAGCCACAAACAGCAGAAGAAAACAAAAACACAATCCAGGTCAGCATACATTTTAATGGAAGAACAATGAATTTATCAAGCTTTATCTGTGTGTGGAGACCCTCGGCTCAGCTGAGGAGCTGCAGCTAAAGCTCAGCCGCATTTCACCTGCTGTCACTGGACCAACCACGCCTGGGCTGCATTCACTGGAGACCTCATTTTCTTTACCATGACTTGAGACATCTGGGGTGAGGATTGGTTCCAAGTTTGAATTAAAGCCAGTCTAACTGGTCTCTGGGGGATTTCTGCTATGAATACCAAGACACCAACAGGCTTTGCATGGGGTGGAGACAGTTTGAGGGATGTGTTATTTTTACACAAAATCCTTCACAGCAGTGCAGCCTGATGCAGTCTGCAACATTTCTTACTGAAAAGAATCAATGCTTCACTTTTAGATAAAAGCTTTCTGGAAAAAAAATCAAAGAGACACTTCGAAAAACAAGCCAAGCTTGAATGAAGTAAAATCTGAGTTTCAGTGGTTAAATAATATGATATTAACAAGGTGTAAATCACCCTTAAATCTGACTTCAAGCGCACTAAACAACACCCCTCAGAATTTACTAGGTCATTATTTTAAAAAAATCCCAAATTTCTCAATATTAAGTATGTCATTAAAAACCTGCAGTGGGTTTCTGAGTGAGCACACCACTGTTAGAATGATAGCTTTTTATAATTCATCTCATAACGTTTGCCACCGACTCATATCCTTTAAAATTCTACAATACAAGAAACAAATTGGGGTTAACATACGAAAAAATAAAAATGGAGCAATAACTTAGCTGTATAAATGTACACACACTAAAATCATCTTTATCCTTACTTTTAATTCAGTTTTAGAACTTCTGTTCACACACGTCAATGAAAGGGAATCAGATCAAACTGGAACAAAGTTCAGTTGTTTTTGGAGGATGTTTTTATCGTTTAATTATTTGGATCTTTTACCTTAGCTTTGCAGGCATATTTTGAAAAAAACATGCTTTAAAACATATTAATTATGTTCTATATATATATATATATATATATATAAATATATATATATATATATATATATTGGGGTCG
>JAUZNJ010068851.1:0-53803 GCA_034780135.1 Jordanella pulchra
GAAACAGGAGAGTTGAGGTGCACATTTAATTCTGCCGTGATTTGGGCAGCCGTGGTTTAATGTTTTTTGGATACAATGTTGAATGTTAGCACCCGAACATCCCTTTCAGACAGCTTCCTCTTGCGTCCACAGTTAATCCTGTTGGATGTGGTTTGATCTTCTTGGTGGTATGCTGACATTACCCTGGATACCGTGGCTCTTGATACATCACAAAGACTTGCTGCCTTAGTCACAGATGTACCAGCAAGATGTGCACCAACAATTTGCCCTCTTTTGAACTCTGATATGTCACCCATAATGTTGTGTGCATTGCAGTATTTTGAGCAAAACTGTGCTCTTAACCTGCTAATTGGACCTTCACACTCTGCTCTTATTGGTTAGATATACAATTAATGAAGATTGGCCATCAGGCTGGTCCAATTTAGCCATGAAACCTCCCACACTAAAATGAGGGGGGTTTCAGTTTCATTGTCCAACCTCTGTTTTATATTTCTACCATGACCCGTGGAGTGTATGAGGGAAATTGCTTTAATGATTGTTCAGAAAACACAAACAAGGATATTGATTCTCCCTCAGCGCAGTTTAAAACAGCAGCAAAAATACAAGCTGAATGCTTTCCAAATGCAAAGTTCTGGATGTTAATAACTCTCTGCAAAGTATTTTTAGTGCTCACCTGAACATTGCCAAAATCAACAGTCTCATAGTGGAAATGGGCACACTCTGCCAATCTGGGGAAGTGACCTCTGGGGAACGTTAGCCTAAAACACATAGAACAGCAACTCATCAACATTCAAGACACGTTGACACTGTGGTGAAGCAAGGCAAAGAAAAGGAGGAAGAGAGGTCAGGTTTATGTGTGAGGGCAGCATTTAAGATTCACACTGACTCTTCAGAGTGAGAGGCATCTATCGTTAGCACACAGGCCATCCTTTCACTGGCCTGAATAGAAACGCTATATTCAGACCAATGAAATGCTCCCTAATAGCAGCAGCAACGTCACTGAGAGCACCTACTTCTTCATGTTCTTGACCTTCATACTTGCTGTGCTGACGCAGGAGCGCAGGAGGGGCTCGGCAGGGTGTTCTGTGATGTCATCACTCTTCATCTGTCAAAAGCAGGCAGCATTAACAGGGTCAGAGATAAAGAAATAGCTGATAAAATGACATTGGAACATGGAGAAAGCACACTTCGGATGGCTTCGGATGGTTTTGAGAATATCAGGTAGCCTTCTCCCTCATTAGATGACACTCGCGTTGAATAGGATGAATATGTCCTGCATTTATCTATGAATCGGATTTTTCAATTTGAACAAAAACATTAACAGTACTTACACAACTGTTTTCTAGGTAAACGGCAGGATTCCAGATATTTGAAATCTCATTTATATCTTAGACAAATAACATTACTTCCTCTTTCAGTTTGTTTTTGATACTCCACACATTCCTCCAAATTAACAGGAATTTTCAGGATGTCAATACTTTTACTGAGAGAAACACACATGTAAGATATGTACGCTGAAAAAAAAGATACTTTAGATCAACGTTTAAAATGTTACTGTAGTTTGCTACACCTAAATGTATTACTTTTTCTCAAATTAAATTTATGAGATGGTTAAAAGTATGAATTTTGATTTATTAGAAATCGATATTTTTCCTTCAGACAAAGAAAGAAACTATAACAAAAACCATAAACAACTTTTTACTTAATTTTTTGCAATTTGGAAAAAAGTATTTTTTACCATTACATAATGTATAAGTAAATATTTACTTTGGAATAAAGTAGTGACAAAAATATAGAATTATATTTATTTCAAAGAGTAAATACATAACTTTGGTCAAACTATATTCATTGACCACAGACACAGGATTTATATATCATGGTAACTTTACTATTTCAAAAACTTAGTTTTTGAAATAGTAAAAAAGATCAATAATTGTATCCCATCATTGTTTTTTAAAAAGCTAAAGAAGAATCTCAATATAATATCTGAGACATTTCACTTAATGGCAACAACGCCTGACACTGTGGTGAAGCATAAACACTTCTATTCTGAAACTGAGTCATCTGGATGAATTAGTCAGGTAATGATTTCACATTCACATGAGTTACAGCATGTGAAAGGATTCACCTCCAATGACACTATTACCTTTGACTTGAAGTAGAAATTTGCTTGGAAACTTCAGGTTTTTTTTTCCATGATTTGAGATGACCAAATGACATGGACATTTCACTTCTTTCAGTGTAGAATACAGCAGCTTCTTGTAATGTTTTAGTTTTTGCTTGGTTTGGACATTTAATAATGTTTCTTATGTAATTACAGCTGACATGAACACATTGTTATAAACTATTAACAGACCACAGTGTGTAAATATTACTCAGCAGTAATTTTTTTTCCCCAGAAAAATATGTGCTTCACCTGTTAGAGCTGCAGTCTCTAACTTATGTACTAGCCTGATTTAACTCCTGATACCATGAGATAAAGACTGTTAGTAAGATTTGAATCTCAGAATTTGAATCTAAATGAAGTCTTTTTTGGTTCTGAATCCTACTCAAGTTTATAATCTATACTCTTTTTTTTTTTTTTAATAAAAATAAGAGCCTCTTTCGATGTTGACCTCTGATAAAGAAAGAAGGCAAAGTTGGCTAATTTTGTCACTCACATGGACAAGCCAAATGACCCCTTAAAAAAAGTTTGAACTCTTTGGCAGCAAGTACAGCAGGCATGTTTGAACATGAATAAAAGTGAGCTTTTCGAGCTAAAATCAAACCCACGGTGACGGATTTGTCATCTTAAAGGTCTGTTTAAAAAATGGATGATGCTTTTCAAATTCTCCAACTTCATGTCAAATACAAGAATAACTGGACCTATAAGTTTGATACTTTGCATGTTGTGATACTGTTATTCCCATAGGAAAAGAATTTGCAACAAAAACTAGAACCAGCCTGAGTATGGAAGAAATCCAAGGTTAACATTAAGCTATTGGATTATGTCTGAAATCAAACCAAATAACATATATGATCTATAGTTGAAAGCCAGACCTACTACAGGAATCAAGACAATTCAAAAGACTTCAGATAGAACAAGAGTTCAAATATTCTGAATTATGCTGAAAGCTTGTTGACGGTTACAATAACTGTTTAGATTATCAATGACAAACTACAACAAATGGTGGTAGAAGGTATGCCTGTTTGTGTGGTTTTGACCCTGGATGAATTTAAGAAAGCCCAAAATAAACTCAAAATCTTACTCTGAAATCTTGTGATATATCTTGAGGGGACATTAGAGCATGAATAAGCTGAAAAACCAGAGCAGGCTCATGGGGGAAGGAAAACATGTCTGTTGGGTTTTATGTATTCTATTGTATTAGATATGGGGCAATGCCATCTGTGATTTTAAGTGTGTGTGCTTGTGTGTGAAGGTATGTACCAGGGCAGTGGGTGTCTCCTGTGGCTGCTTCTCCCCTGGAGGATTAATGTTGATAACTTGAGGTAAAGCATCGTCTTTTTCGAGGTCAGCAGATGGTAACAAATGACTGCAGAAGAAGCAAAACAGGGCTTTAAAACTGGCTAAGATCTAAACTATGTAATAAAAGTATGTAATAAAAGTCTCTTTTTTTATCCACCAGATGGAGCAAGTGAGGAGAAAATTATCCAAGTGGCTTGGTTGGAAATCATGACATTGCCCCAGCAACATGTCATACTGAACATGTTATTTCTGAATCCAAAATGTCATCAAGTGAAACAGAAAAACGTATGTCAGTCAGCTGGATCTATGAGCAATTCCAGAGAAACCTTGTTTTACACCAGCCTGCAGAATATCAGCAGTTTTTGCATAAGTAGAAAAAGAAAGATTCACTGGCTCTTTTATGTGCACTCAAAGCTCATGTATTCAGTCATCCATGAAGGAAATCCACCCACAGGGAGTGTTTCACAAAACCTTCACTTGAAATGTGACTCAATGTGTTCAGGAGTGGAGGGTGAGGTCCATTCAGGCAAAAACTTTTATAAGCAACAAAGACTGTGGAGAGTTTGGCTGTCTTACATTGATTCAGTCTGATCAAACCTTGAAATATGGCCTGGAACCCAGACACAAATCAACATTTGTGAGATCCAGAAGGACTCAACAAATTACATATTGTGAGTCCAACAAAAGGAATACGGCTGATAAAACAACAAAAAAAAAACAGTTTGTCTCTATCTCAATATGATAACTAGGTCCATTTTTTAACATCACATCTCAAAAATAAAATCCCACCTGCCTGTTAAGCAGCATACCACATACTGTACTCATTCAATTGAACTACTGTCTGGTCTTTTTATGATCCAGCTAAGCAGATAAAGCCAGGAAAAATAGTAACTCACCCCTCAAGGACGTCATTACTTCCTGGTTCTCCCTGGGGTCCTGAGGCAGCATTCTCAATCACCGCGGCAACCACACATCCAGCCTTCATGATGTTGGTTTGCTGCAACAGCCCGCTATAGAGAAACGTGAGTAGGAGGAGACAGAAGGAGAGAAAGCCACAGTGTGTGGGTAGGAGGGTCCGAAGCTGTGAAGCCGCCAGACGTTAACCCACTCGACACTACGATCCACCCTGACTCTAATCTGGGATGACATCATGCTCAACTGTCGTGGTCCATCTCGCTGATAAAACATGTCAGGCTGTAAAATTCACAGGATGGATTTCACAAGAAAATCAGCTTCTGTTTTCTACTAGAACTGACAGATAGTTGTTAAAAAACCTACCATCGCACTCTCCAAGGAAACGATACGTTTTTCACAGCAGTCAACAGACCCAAATGTACGGATTTTTCCATTACCCTTCTTATCAATCATATTTTTTTTTGCTGTGCTATGAAAATTGATTTCCTATCCTACAAATTTTTTGCTTTTTTATTTAAATATTTGTTACCAAAGACACTTTAAAAATTAGATAAGAAGAAAAAGTTTTTAATACAAACATTGTTTTTATAATCATTCATTAAGGAACAAGTGTATTCATACCAACCTGACCCTGTGTAAAAAAAGGAGAGACCTTGTGTAATCGAAACGTAATGCTGATTAACATGTTTTGGGTTAAATTTCCTTAGGAGGTTGCTTGAGAAAAATCTGACAGCAGGAAGTAGGCTCAAACATCTCAATGAAGAAATGCATCATACCCAAATCCACAGAAATTAAAGAATAAATGACAAATAACAGAAACCCATCAATTTGGAAAGGATAACAGAGCCATTTCTCATTTTCTCATTTTGTTAGGACAAAGATGTCAGGAAATAAATATGCCAAAAAAAAGAAACAACCCAACCCCACCCCCCCACACACACTTTTTTTAAAAATATTTTCAATGTAACTGATTTTGATTCACTTTGAATGACTGAAAATAAAACCCTTTCATGAATCCGAAAATTACTTAAAAGTTACTGGCAGGTTGTCAATGGGTGTAACAAATGCAAGTCTAGCGTAGTTTGAATCTGTTAAACATGTTTCATCTGTAGAGCTTATTTAGCAGCTTGCACTACCATTAAATTACAAAATAGAAGATTAAAATCTCTTAACCATACATATGTTAGGCTCATTCTGTGCATTGCTCTTCTTTGTTTTTTATCAAATCCATTATTTTTGTTTGCACCTTCTGCTTAATAATTGTGCAATATTTCCCCAGACTTCTGAACTTCAGACTTAACTTTAGTTTTAGTCGCCTCAATGAAATTTTTAGAATTATTTTATGGCTAAATAAGATTTTTGAATTTCCACATTAACTCCAACCGTTTTCTCTCTGTACAGTAAGTAAACACTGGGAATGTCCTGATAAAGCAAACTTGGCTCTCCCAAAATTTCCCATAACGTGCATCTGAACCTATGAGGGTGTTTGTCGGTAAACATGCCTTACGGACATGAATAGGCCACTCCCACAGCTCTCACCACTGAATTGAGTTTACTGAGGGACAGGTTACCATCATGGCTAAAGAGTTCTGCTGATCAACAATAACATGTTTGGTCTAACTGGTATGTTAATTAGGCTCACTGCTGTAGTAGCAGTCAACCACCGGCCCCTGTGGCTTAAGGCTGCATCAGGCTGCTGGATTTCCACAGAGTGCCCTAAATTCAGGATGCTAGCAAGCAGACAAGAAGTCTGGGCGGGTCAGACTCAATGTTATATACTCATCTCACACTGTCTCAATCCAAAGGTAAGAAAATACCTCACAAAGATACCAGCCATCCAGAATCTACATTACATAAAGTTCCATTATATAACGGCCACCTGGACACAGCATCTGTCTTATCCGTGTTATAGAGTCCTTCTCAGTCGAAGCTTTTTCTGCAATTTCAGCTGCAAGGTCCTTTGGGTATGCCTTGTAAACAAATGTCTTGATAACAAGTGAACAGACAGCATCTGAAAACAATCTCCAAGTCCTGCCAAAAAACCCAGACTTAAATTAGATTGAGGTTTAAGTCTTTCTGATCATAATAAGCTTTGAACTCAACAATTTTATTGTGACACATTTTCAGATCTTTCATTCTAACAGTTTCTTGGCTACATTTATTTTCAAATCAATTTTTGTAACCAAGACAGGTTCACAGTCTCTGCTGCAGAAATCTGCCTCCCTAGAATCACACTGCCTCCAACATGCATCACAGTGGGATTTGTGAGTTCAGGGATAGTGCGTTAGTCTGAGCACATTGCTCCATGTTTGGTGTGTTCTTCACAGAATACCTAAACTCAAAATGGTATTTAATTACTCACGGGTGAACACATTTTAGTACTGATTTATAAGGGTGTTTAGTTTCACTTATTCTCATTGGGGTTATTAAGATAAAGGGGGTTTAATGCATATACACTGATCCACAACCTTCAGATTTGTATTTGTATAAGATTTACTCCTTTACAAACATGTGAAGAATTATATATAACTACAATTTTTAACACAATAAATGTAACCTAAGAACAATACCAAAGCTCTACGTTGCTAATGAGGTACATACATTTCTATCAGCTGAACATTTTTCAAAGCCCAAACCACAAAACCTGACCTTGCTGATTATAGTACATTATACAGAAAGCCTGTTTTAGTACAGGAACATATTGTCCTGAACACAGCAGAGACGACAAGCTTGTTTAAAGCACCTGCAAAAAGACTAGCAGGTTTATGTCTGAAATAAAAGAGAAAATCAGATAACGGCCATGAAAAACGAGCACCAAAGTAATCCCTTCTTTTAACCAGAAGAACGTAACGGTAGACCAATTTAGAAATGCTACAAATAGCATACGCTAAACACATGCAAGGCTGTGAAGAGACATGATTTTAAGTGATCCTCATATGCACACCACCTACTGATATAACATTGTGGGTGTGAAAACCAAAAGAATGTCAAAACTGTCAAAACAACATATTTTCCTCTGTTTTTTCTTTTTTTTTTTAAGCAACCTTGAAGTCACCACAGCACACAGCTGCTCCATAAAATGGCAGCTCTGTTCCCACAGCTTCTCCATCCACATTCATGTACAAAGTATCAAACTTTCTATCCTGGATGCATGAATAAAGAGGCCCTTTACCTATCAGAGATAATGGGGAAGGCGCAGCTCTGATCTCAGGAGACTGGAGCAGCAAGCACAAAGGATGTCGCCTGGTATCTGATGGCCTACATGGTATTTCTGCAAGGAAATAGGCCAGCATGCACAATCCTACATGCTGTTTGTAGGATCTGCATTAACCAGCATGTTGACAAGAAGATGACTGAGTGAATATTTGAGGATAAAATTATCACAAGTGTGTCAGTCATAAGTCATTCATTACAAATTAAACCGGGGGAAGCTAAACCCGGGTAAAGCTGTGCTACTGATGTTTTTCAACATATAAATGTTTATATTAAGCATATATTTTTTTATCATACTTCCAGATCATTCAGTAAGGCTAACAGGCACAATGTGTGGCTCTAATCGCCTATTTTTGGATCACCCTGAAAACAGAGATCTGTTACCTTCTATTGACTTGATATGAAGTGGCAGGAAGCCTGACAGTATTTCAGAGTAACATACCCTACTTTTAAATAATACTTTTAAATCTCTGCTCATGAGAGAATGTAGGCGTTTCGCATATTTTCTATACGTCTTTTTTTTTTTTATTAACCTAATAGGATCTGTTTTGGTTATATTTTAAAACTAAAGTTGTAAAATATATGAGAATGAAATGTTTTTGTTTATGCAGCCAGTATAAAGCTGGTGAAAATAAATTTAAGAGTATAATGGTGCACTTCTTTTACTTAAAGTCAGCATATTGTTTCAACATTTAGTCTTTAATATTATGTAAAGAGCATCTGGATGTAAGTAAAACATCAAGGAAATACTTATTAGTTGATCAGTCAGATCAATCAACTTTAGACTAAGTTACTAATTGATCATTTTTATCTCTAAGTGTAGCCTAATACTACACAGTTGCTGACCTCATTATTATCATTTAGTCAACATCTCTGTGTTTTATAGGTGCTAGGGGAGGTTGCATTAGACTAAATAGACATCTGTATTCTTGACCTGTCATGGTGCCTTTGGATTTTTAAAAGTACTCATATGCTTTACTTCTGTGAATCAATGTTGTCTTCCTAAAATAGTTTTCTTACACAAAGAGATTTTCTTCTATTCTCTATTTATAGTGCATCATTCTCCCGTTTTAGACAGAGCAGATTTATAGCCCGCTGCAAAGTTCGGATTGTCTTTCTGAGACAGACTGGATTTTTGATTAAATGTTTGGATCAGCATGTGCCTGCTGTTCAAACCAGCCCTCGGGCCATCATTGGGGATCACTTGCTTAGAGATTTAAGCAGTGACATTTTCTCTGTTTTAGATTAAATAATCTCAGTCTGACAGATTGCAGAAGATTAGAGAATCAAATTGACTACCACCACCGACCAATTCACCTCTTTCTCTCTGAGAGGTGACATGAGCCATAAAGTACTGTGTAACAATTGCTGATTTGATGGAGACAGCCTAAAACCTGCAATGCAGTGACAGTCAGACTGCCTCGGGTAGACTGGCTGATGATGTGTCAGAGCTTCTGGTCAAAGGGTCCTCTGAGGCTTCATTTGTCTCCTTGTCGCTCTGGAAGAGCATAGAGTCACGATGGATGGAGGATGAGTTACCATAGCAACCACTGAGCTTTTTCTTCTGCATCTCCAGCTTGTGTTTGACTGATAACAAATTAAGAGCATGAAACCAACTTTCTCCACATTCAATGGCAAAGTCATTTTCTATTTACGTCCATCAGAAGCAAATTACAGATCGAGGTGGAATTGAGTTAACTGTGAATTTATCCAATTTAGCTTGCTGTTTTTCCTTCGATAGTTTTTTACTTGATAACGTCTTGTTAGCTTTAAGGTACTAAAAACCTATATATATGGAAAAAAAAAATTCGCTTCTCACCCTCCGCGGGTGGTCTCTTTCATCCTCTGAGCTCAGGTTCTCTGCCAGAGGCCTGGGAGCTTGAGGGTGCTGCGCAGTATCTTGGCTGTGCCTAGAACTGCACATTTCTGGACTAAGATGTCTGATGTTGTTCCTGGGATCTGTTTGAGTCACTGCTCCAGTTTGGGGGTGACTGCCTCGAGGGTCCCGATGACCACAGGCACCACTGTGGTCTTCACCTTCCATGTCTTTTCCAGTTCCTCTCTGAGGCGCTGGTATTTCTCCAGTTTCTCGTGCTCCTTTTACCTGATGTTGTAGTCACTTGGTATTGCTACATCCACGACAACGTCTTTCCTCTGTTCTTTATCCACCACCACAATGTCTGGTTGGTTCGCCATTGCCGTCTTGTGCAACCTTTCACCATATATATATATATATATATATATATATAATATTTTTTTTTTTTAGATCTGCGCGAACTTTATGAGATCCAAAAAGTTTGCTCAACAGTATTCCTGAAATGAAATGTACCAGGATATTTGTTTTTTAGCAATTGTTTGGTATATGCAAATGCATATCGAGTAGGGGTGCCTGCTTTAAAAGCTGTCATCCTAAGTTAATGATCTATTTTCTATTAGTCGATTGTTAAAAAAAAAAACGTTTATATGCCATCCATCTTCTCCCGCTTCATCCTTCAGGGTCGCAGTTGGGCCGGTGCCTATCTCCAGCAGACAATGGGCGTAAGGCGGGGTACACCCAGGACAGGACGCCAGTCTGTCGCGGGGCAACACAAATGTTTATATGAGTTAATATAAGTTACATATAAGTTTATATGAGTTAAGAAAATATGTACTAAATACGGAGGTAATAAGATAGGATCGCCATGACATCAAGCTTCTGAAATGCATCTACTATATGATAAATACATACTTAAATCTGAAATATTTCCTATTAGAGTTTTATGTTATTACTTTTAGGTTACTTGCTACTTCATGTCCAGTAAATGGACATGAAGTAGCAAGTAAATGATAACTGATAGAGCTCTATGTTTTCAAGGGGACCCCAACGATCAGTGGTTAGAGCGACACATTGTGCCTGTTAACCAAGCTTCCAAATGGGAGGTAATGGTTGGTCTGGAAGAAATTAAAACTTGGCTCAATGAAGTGTATTAACACATGAAAGTCCCCCCCATCAATCACACTCATTGATAAAATGTATTCTACTACCATGTTACAAACATTTTGCATAATGCCATCCTGCTTTGTGTCATCACATCCTCATCTTCCTTGTTCACTGAGTAATTTTGGTTGAGAAGTTGAGGCTGCTCCACCATGCAGCATGGTTAAATGGGCACCTTTCAGGTGAGAACGGAAAGAGTAAGCGGAGTTTTTTATATTTACGAAAATTCTGCATTGAGCTTTTTGTTGCCATTAAACAATGTAAAATATTCCCACACAGTTTAAGTTGATTCATGTTTCTATTTTGTCATGCTTCCCCCATTAATACTGTATTTGTCCTGCAACTATTGGTGGTGGTCCACTTAAGGGTAAACAGCGGCGCTCTTCTTATGTAACAAATTTTAATCTATTAAAACAATTAATCAGCAATTAATCACCAGTCTGATATTTTTTTTACATCCTTTGCTACATGTAATGCTCTATTTCTTCTATATGCATGAAGGATTTCTAATCTAATAACTGGTTCTATGGCGAGGAACTGAACTAACATTTTTTTTCAATAAATAATTTGGCCAGAAAATTCAGGAAATAGTATTAAATGTTAAACTTCTGTAAAGTTTTAGGTTTTTCAGCTTACTGCAAAATAAATAAGAGAACAAAGTTATCATATAAATCTTAAATTATTCTGTAATCTGACTTTGTCCTGAAAGATTTTCTGTCAGGTATCAAATACAAAATCAAAGTGGAGAAAATGTTAAACAGAATTAACTGGTGACTCTGGTTAACAACCTGCTTTTTTCATAAAACTGTGAAAACCTGTCAGCCTTTCAGTCATTATCAAAGATCCAAAAGGAGATCATTTGAAATTTGAAGATTGTCTGAGGCAACCTGTCTATTTCAAGTGGTGGCTTTGCGACATAATCCTACACCATAACAACAGCATTGCCTTTACACACCCAAGAGCTTTAATTAGATTCTATACTTAATACATGATTTTAATACAAATTTGACACCACTGACATAATTTTGGTCACATTAATTAGAGAAAGACACAAAGTTCCTTACCGCAGCCCTTTAGGTGGTGGTAATATGCTAAAAGTGAGTTTTGTCGCCACACAGAGGGGAAAAGAGAGTTGAAGCTAGCAGGCAAATTTAAGTACTTTTTCACAAAAAGACTATAGTAAGGACTCAAAAACAATGGTTCCAGACAAGGAAGATTTCAAGGTCATGAAAAAAACCCGAAACACTGAAGCGAAATTTCTACATACTTGTGGTTCGTGTGAAGGAAAATCTCAATAAAATAGCAATCGTAATATTGGTTAAAATTAATAGCAATTTTGATTTTTGATACTTTGTATCATGTTATGGGGTGATTGGTAAAGGTAATGTCCAAACTGAACTTGTCTTAAATGTTTTGTGTGCTCCAACATTAAAAGCACCTTTCAACTGTAAGTAATGGGCAGAGCCCATCAAATTAAAATCAACCACACACTTTAATAAAACGTAGCTAAGGATTGACAGAATGAGAACTCTGATTTGTTTCTCCAAAGAACAGATTTGCACAACTCTATAGAAACAGTGGAGTATGCTTTGAACCACTACATCTTGTGCTTTGCATTACACTTGATGCAGCGTTTTCATGCAGCTCTTTATCCATGGAAAACCCATTCAATGATGTTCCACTAAAAATGAATGTAAGAAATTACTTCATTTCTAAATAAAAAGGTTTAACAGGAGAGTTGTTTGGCCTCCACTGGAAAATAGTTGCATTTAATGATGCACTGCTTAATGTCTTAAATCTAAAAGGTGAAATGACCTCTCTGATGTATTCCAAAGACATGTAAATAGCATTGATTACCTGTGTGTTGGTTCATATATATAAAAACAATGGGTTTCAGGAACCCTTGTGTTATTTAGCCCTGAAAAAAGGAATGCTTTCAGAAATACTTCTGCTAAATTATCTGCTCACATGACAGTACTCTACTCAATTACTGTGTCACACTTGAGGAATCACATTATACTTTAGTCAACAAGCTTCTAGTCTTTTCTTTCTTTATTCCAAAACAGATCTCTATACCCTTCTGTTTAAGGTTTTTTTGTCAGAGCCAAGACAAAATTTGATTAGGGGATCTTTCAAATGTCATCAATAAACTACAGCTAACTAGTAACCCATTTAAATCAGCCATCCAAGTGCTTCCTTATAAAGCTATCAACCCATAGCATGTACTATGATGCACTTTTTTTTAGAGTCAATTAAATTTGAGTAAAGCATGAACTGGAAAATTCCTACAGTACTTTAATTTATAAGACACAAACTTGTTAGAAGGAACTCGCAGCACTGGAGTTATAGAAGCTGACGTTTAAAAAAAAGTCATAACCATCAGTTAAAATCTGTCGGTGTCAGGGGAAGGAGGTTTGCGTTGGTGTCATCTGTATTGGTCAGGAGAACACCAAGCACTGCATCTAAGATTGTAAGTTCAACCTAGTCGTTATGATACTTTTGTTCTTTCATACTTCCTGCAGTTCAGGTGGTTGCACATGTAGAAAGGCAAAGTGTAAAACTGACCAATTCATAAAACGTCAAATACAAACTATCACATACAATCTGAACACAGCTAACTGGTCTCAACTGCTCAGTTTTCATATGAATTGGGCAAAATTACTGTGCCATGGTTGACAGAACCTAACCAAGCCACATTCTACTCACATGATTAAAAAGGATGTATTAGAAAGCTTGCACTTGTTGCAGGCCTGTTGCAGAAGAATTGCAGTAGACGAGACAGCGCGCTAAACAGTTAAACCCAAGTCTGTGTTTATAATCTCTGATGCAATAATGCAACCAGAAGCCTCAGCCAATGAACAATGGTAAAAGTTAACCGGTAGTGTACTATGACCTGTTGGGCCTGGTGGATGACAGGCGTATTCATTCAACAGGACTCGCACTAAACGCAGACTATAAACCTCGATTATTTCAGAGATTTCATGAAAAAAAATCTGTCCGCTTTTTTCGGCATCGGCTTGTAATCACATCTCCAGGACAAACGGAGAAGATCCACCTGTATTTTGGTTCCGTGTGGCTCCAGCAGCCTACCTGTGCCTCTGCGCGCTTCTCCTATCCGCCGCCTCCTCTATGCTGCAAAGCGCTCAGCTCCTCGGTTAGGAAGCATGCTGTCAGCATCGCACTGCAGAATCATGCAGCCCCTCATTCAAACAAAGAGGGCATAGTATGGCTGATCATCTGAGATGGATGATTTTGGCAGGAAAGCCTGCGATCAGGTGCGGCATCGCTCTATGGCTGCTGGGGAGCGTTTCCGTAGCTGGTTTTCACAGCAGCGAGCTGGGAGAGAAACAGAAAGAGGGAGAGAGAAAGTCTGCGCTCCGTGAGTGTCGGGGACGCGCACTGCTGAAACTGGAATCGTGCCCGCGCCTCGGATGTTCAAGCCTCCCGGGTTCTCAGAGCTTTTATTCCCAAACCAGGGACCCAGATTTGATGTAGGCGTGAGGGTATGCAGGCAGGCGCTGATTCATTACATTCACGAGCATCGAGGAACCGCAGTTGTGCAGTGTTAGGTAATGGTACAAGAATTACATAACCCTCCACTGTGGGTGGGCGGTAACAGTGAGAGGAGTGAAAACTGGTGTTCAGTTCACCCATAATCATCGTGTAGGCTTATCTATTTTGATGTGGAGATCTACCACGCAAAGAAAACCGGCTTTATGCTGAGAAGAAACAACGGATCAAATAACTCACAAAGATATTCAATAAACCCTATAGAAAGAGTCCTACTTTTTACCCTAATTTTAATCAAAATCCAATAATTGTATTTGTATTGCGTCAATTAACAAAATGCCATCTAGAGTCACTTTAGACAAACAAATGAAATCAGATAGATTGGTTGGAAGTTTTATGGAAAGAAACAAGGCATCACTTGGAGTCAGTCATTGATTTTCAGAATTCAGTCCTCCTGGATGAACATGGTGAATGTTAGCTCATGTTGTGCTATTGACTTGGCAGCAAACCCTAATATTGAGAATACATGTAGTGGAAAGAAAAAAAAAACTCTTTAACAGGAAGAGGCCTCCATCAAAACAAGACTGAATGTGAACGGGACTCTGCCATGACCAATGGAGATCATCCACACTGAAGAAACACCAAAGCACAGATCTGGATGTACTTTCTGTGTGAGAGATTAAAAAAAGGTCACATACCATAGTAGCTCTTCACTTCAAGAGAGCTACTACGGTATGTAATGGGCCAACTGAGAGAGAAAAGATGTATGTAGGCTACTGTAGAGGAAAAACAGAAGCACAAACATTTAAATCCCAGTTATGAAACTATAGAAGACAACAAGGAGATTTGGTTTCTATTTTTAATACAAGATTTTCTTATGTTAGTTTGAAGGTCTGAACTTGATACCCTGGAGCTCTGCTGTGACTGCTGGTGATTATGTGGTTCCTTATTCACTAATGTACCCTGCAACTTCTTTAGGTCTGCCTTCTCCTTCACACATGAATTAAATAAATGGCAAAAGGGTGAGACTTGGGTACCCCTGCTTTAGGCATTGTTCTCATATATTTTTGGATCTCTCTCTAAAAGTATTGTTTCTGATCTCCGAGTCTCAAAGCCTTAAATATGACATTGGTAACGTTTCCACTCTGATAGATGACAGCCATTCTTTTTCTCATTTGTTTTTTAATTTGTTGGCTTTGGATGTTCAGGTGTCATTAATAAGGTTACAAAAGAAACTTCCTAACAAATATGGTTAATCATGGCTGTTTTTTTTTTTAATTTAGGGAAATATTTGTTCACAGAGTCAGTTTGGTTTGGATGGCTGTTCTTACTTAGTGAATGGGGTGTTTACTTTAAAACTGGGTTCTGTTTTTACTCAGACTGATTATCTTTCATTTTAAAATATTTATTTTTATCTGAAATATTTAAGTGTGTTTTAAAAAGAAAGAAATATTTACAGTACATGAAAAATATGCATAAAACATAACAGGATGTGTTTTCCCAAATATGCCAATTTTAATTGTGTAGCTGTGGGTGGCCATTAATGAGCCATCACTAGGATACAGTGTCCCTATGCTGTTCACACTGAACTGATATCATTTTAACAATAAAAAAACAAACAACTGAAGCTAAAGTAAGTAACTGAGCTTTAGGAAACATTCAGTGGACTTTCCTGGCATCCATTTTTGTTTGAATTTTCAATAAGGAACTGCTTTTTCTACTCTTTAAATGAACTTCATGTTTAATTTGGTAATGTCTCTAATTGCTAATTATAAATTCACAGTCAAATAAAACCAGAAATTCAAACTTCTTTTAAAAGGAAAAAACACCATAGAATTTAGTTGAGAATTAAGTCACTAACAATTCATTTTATTTCAGTTTAATTTCTTTAAGTTGAGTGTAATAAATGTCTTCTGGAGTATGTTTGTAAAGCAAATTTAAGAAAATAAACATCCAAGGCACTAACTTTGAAAGGTTCAACAGTCAGGATTGTAATCAGACCATCATTACTTTAGGGCACAGTTTAGTGTTTGAACAGTGGATTAACTAAACTTTACATGTTACTCAGGTGTATGCGGATGGCTGGTCATGTGTTTACTTTTCGTTGTGTCTACAATTATTCAAACAAAGTACAAAGGTTGCTCTGGAGGAGCACCATTTGCTTTCATTCTGCTTATATTCCTATTTTCTACTCATTCCCTAAAAATGGGTAAACACACAAACATATTATTGAAATGAATCTTCCTTTTTTTCTAAAACAAAATCCTTTCAGTTGATTTCAAGTGTTTTTTTTCTCCTTTGGAGGGACAAATGAATAGAAAACTTGGCACTTCTTTTTGCACAAAACAATATGTCCTAGAATTAAAAAAAAAGTAAAAGAAAAAGCTGACCTGATTATCACACATCATTCTCCAATTTCTGGTCAACATTCACCCCCCTGTGTCCAACATTTGAACTGCAGCATCATAACTTACACACACATTTTCACACCCTTTCTATGTCCTAAGCGAGGGCAAACAAAATGTCCTCACTTTGATACAAACGGCCCTCAGTTTATTTGTGAAATCAGAAAAATGATCCCACTTCTGATGCTAAAACAGGAGCGCACAAATAAACACAACAAAATAAAGCATCTTTTGATTTTTTTTATTATATCAAAATACAAAAATTTGAGAGGAAAATCTTGTATAGGACTAAGCATTTGAAATGATATGGTGACAGGGATACAACACTGCGTTCATATTCTCATAGACATGCCATAGATAGAGCATAGAACATGTGCTAGGCCCATGTCTACGTCATGATGAGCCACCAGGAGTGAGCCTGTGCATTTTCCCCCTATAAAGGCTTGTGATGGCGACTGCAGCTGTACATCCAGGCCTGTTTCATAACAAGCCAGGGTTTGCTTTTTTTTATTTTATTTTATTTTAGTTCGTTCAGGTTTCTCGTTACTCAAAGAGAAAATATTTAGAAAAAAAAAATAGATTCATGGCAGTTGAACATGAATAGTGAACAAGACATGATCTCAGATGAGTCGCTGGATAGCAGTGGCAAATAAAAGAAAAAAGTAATACAGATATTATACATAAGGCTTTGGTACAGCACCATACAGTATGAGTTAATTGCCCAGAAAAAAGTTAAGTAAAGCATCGAAAAACCTGATGCGGTGACAGAATAGAATTGGATATCTTAAAGAAAAAAAAAATCAGGGTTATTTAAAAAAAGGGAAAAGTGAAAAAAGTTTAGCTCTGACTATTTACATATGGACATTATGATCCAAACAATAACATGGATGATACAGAATGTAAACATGTGATGTACAGCACAGAGTTCAATGGACTGAAAGGGAAAACAAACATGGGAATTTCTCACTTCTTTTAAGCTCTACTGGGTTTGCTTGGGTATGATTTAAAACAGTCAACAATGTAGTGCTTATTGTAGCCTAAGATAATTATACATTCTAGCTTCTCAGTGCTGGTACACATGTAAAACCGAAACAAAATAAAAAAAAAATGAATATAGAAAATACTACATACTTCTAGCTTCCGAACAATAACCAATTAGCTCAGATGGCAATGAATGATTGCTAAATAGGCGTTTTTGTAATTCTCTCTACATGCAAGATTAACACGATAAATGAAAAGATCAAATCTGTTAAGTATCATCCTATCAGCAGCTAGTGATGCACTAAAAGCCGTAAGTTGAAAACAAAATAAACGTAGCTAACAGTACGTCCAAAGCAGCCCTCTTAAACACTTTACATGTTCCCTCTGAATATTGCGAAGGTAAAAATGACAAGCCCGGAAGACGGCATCTGTTTTTTTTTTTTAAAAAACAGCAGTGGGGATGTATGAGCTTTTCTGACAGAGAATAAAGGCAAACTTAGATTACTCGTGGCTGAAATGTACAGTACTAATATTTCTTTATGCAAAAAGTTAATGATGGGTGAATATGAGACATTTTTGTCTCTAGTAGTAGTAGTGTGCTTGAAAAAACAAGTGCTGTTGACCATAAAGCTACAGTGCTGTGGAATAGCATTTCCCTCTTACAGATTTCCTCTTTTTTTTTTTTACTTGTTATAGTTACAAAATGCATTTTAAATGATTATGTATTGAGGGAAAAAAAGCTATTCAAAAAAAAAAAAATCAAGCCCCATATAAACAAGTAATTGTCTATAAACATAATAACCCGTTGAGTAACATCTGTCATTAAGCATTTTTATTAACTTAAAATAAAAATATCGACCCGTTGTTGTCTGCAAAGCCTTTCTAATTCAGCCACATTTAAAGGCTTTCAAGCATGATTGTTCTCTATAACGTTATATCACATCTTCATAAGATTTAAATCCAAACTAGACCTCTTGTATTCAATATGAACTTTCTTCTTTTGTTGTTTTTAAGGTTGTTGGTTGTATTGGTTTGAAATTTTCAATCGGGATAATTTGCTAGAGACAGGAATTAACAGTTGCATGAAGAATGAGATGTCAGAGCCCAGACCATCATTCTGCCATGTCTGTTTTTTGTTGCAGTTTGTTTGTTTAGAAAAAAACAGGTATATTTCTTGAACTTTGGTTCTCATTTGTTCTCAACTCTCTTTAGACCACCTTCGTCTTTTACCAACTTCTGGTTTCTTGATTCTATTGTTATGGCAATAATGCAACTCAAGTGTTTATCTAGTAAGGTCTTACAATGGCTAATAAATGTGAGCCTAACTGATCATATCATCTTGAAATCAGTCAACCAAGGTGAGGGCAAATACTTTTTACATACTTTTTTCCCTCATTTAAAAAACAAATGTGTTCAATCAGGTTATACATGATTGATATCAAATTTTTCTTTATGATCTAAAACAAAAAAAAAGAGCAAAGATTGAAAAAGTTTTAAAGCAAGGGAACAGTTTTTCACAGCACTGTACAGGAAGTGTGTATAAAAGATCCCCCCAGCTGACCTGAACCAAAGGTACTCTCAGATTCTCGTCCTTGTGTCTTCTGACCAGTACTAATCGAAGCCAGGCTAACCTTCTCCTATTTAGGCTAGGTTAATAATTTCAGTATCATCACAAATATATTTTAGAGAGGGTACCTTGGAAGCACAGACAGACATAGCAAAAACACACTGTAGAAAACAGGTCATTTTGAGTTCATTGAATGTCACAACTCTATTAATCAAGGTTATATGTCTACTTATTCCAGTATTGTCTATCACTGTAGTCACACTGTTAAGATTTGGACAATGTCTACCAGAGCTAGTTTAGCTGCTCAAACACACACGGAGGAGATGGAGGAAAAGTTCCTTCTGGAAAACAGAAATAAATCTTGAGACCCCTATTCTACAGCACCACAAAGTTAAACATAGCACCAAGTCGTAATGTTCAAAGCAACTATGCCCTAACACACTGTATTTCATCAAACTAATGTAAACACAATTTCCTCCACAGCACGTTTTTTTTTTTCTTTTTTTTACATGTCTACAGCATGTCCGTTGCTTTAAGGAAACCAAACAAGGAGAAAAAACAAAACAAACAAAAAAAAAAAAAAAATGAAACGTTTCCTTCAGGTTTATTTGCTTTGGACACGGGAAGGTGAAGAAAACTGGAGTGAGTCTGCATGTGTGCTCATCAACGGGAAAAATACATTATTACTTTGTTTCAGATATATAATAGAGGGCAACAAATTTCTGCTTCTAAACTGCTCCCCAAATGGGTATCCACATACTAATACATCAGAGAAATTACGACTCAACTTGTGCAGCCAGCGGGCTATGGCAATAATACACTGTACGGTACTAACATTTAGTGTACTTTTCTTCTCAGATAAAATAATGTCTGCTAAAGTATAACAAATTAGGCACCTTAAAATGTTTTTAAAAACATCCACTTAAAGCCGTATTGTAAGCAAATACTTTGATATATAATCTAATTACTTTTGACTTGGGATATCTGTCCCATTTTTTTCTATTCATATATCCCCATACAAGAAAGTCTTCCTGTAAAACATGGTTCAGTTTTTCTTTACAAATACAATACACACCATGTACAGTACATAACAAATATAGATTATTTCCTTGTATCTTACACGAAAACCATTATTGTTTGTCACTCGCTTTCAATCAATCACCACGTTCTCCCTTGTCAAAAGATATTTAGAGAATCATTCACGTGGATAACCTCAGATTTAGCGCAAAAAAAAAAATATGTTGATTTGAAAACAAATAAAATAAATAAATAAACAACAGTCTAAGGCGTCTTTAAGTGACTAGCCTTAGCAAAATGACCCAAAAGATAGAGAAGGGAAAAGAAGACACCTTAATATCA
This sequence comes from Jordanella pulchra, assembly GCA_034780135.1. Taxonomy (NCBI): domain Eukaryota; kingdom Metazoa; phylum Chordata; class Actinopteri; order Cyprinodontiformes; family Cyprinodontidae; genus Jordanella; species Jordanella pulchra. The sequence continues at coordinate 20,394 of JAUZNJ010068851.1, forward strand.
TCAGCAAAAGTGGTCACCAGGAAAACGGGCTTGGGCATTGAATGCAGGAGTTTGGATGTATTTTGCCAACAGGTCATCTCAGCAAAAATGCAGCTGCACTACATAAGCATTATGACAGGTCATTCAATGCACGGTGACATAGGGACATTCATTTCCTGTACAGCAAAACATACATTCATTATCGGTTAGTGTCAAAAAAATTAGCAAACATATAGAGAAGTAGCTAGCAATTAATATACAGTTGTAAGAGATAAACAGTCAGGGTGGCCATTCGTTTGGATATTTCCCATTGCTTGTTTTACAGCTTTATAAAGCAATCACATTCCGCTCTAAAAACTTTGCCATCTTCAATGTGCAGTTGCTTGGGATTTCTTGTCTCCCTGTTTTTTTGTTGTTTTTTTTTACAAGTATGTTGATACTGTTGTTAGAACAAACTTAATGAGACGTAGGCATTCTCTCGTTCATGTGTCCTTGGCAAAAAAAGTTAAATACATATATTGGAGTTCTAACTCTCTAAGAGTGACAAACGTAAGAAGGCGACTAAAAAAAGGCAGTTTATGTCAGAGAAAAACAACAAAAAAACAATAAAAGGCAAAGAAAAGGCACCTAAAGATGTGCCTTATTACACAAATGATTCTTTAATAATGAGATACATACAAACACTTCACTTTGTTTCATTGCTCAAGTACAACCTCTGCTGAGCATTAAAGTCCCCAAATTTTTATAAGAGATCTCATGAAGGCTATAATCTTTAGTCATTATATTGTGTCCCGACAATGGGCGTAATGACACAGAGCTACCACTCTTTTCTACTCAAAAAAAACAAAGTAAACGCAATGCGCCAACTGCAATAATAAAAAGCATTCCAAATTAGATTAAGCTAGGCCATATTATCCATTTGAATGAGCGGTGAGTATTATAAACCTTTTTATCTGTACCTTTAGAGTGTAAAAAGGTCAAGTACGTACAGTATACCACAAGAATTACAGCAACTCTGCGTTTACTCTGAGGTATATTTTGTGGTAAGAACCCTGTGTTTAAAGACTGACACTATTTGTATTGTAGGAAAGGTAGACTCGTGTCCCTGTACAAGGACGCACCAGGCTTTAACAGTACACCGTTTCACTGAAAAACCTAAAGATATGAACCCCTCAATGATAAGTGAGAAATCTCTTTAACGTGTTGTGACATACTCAACCAACACATTTTATTACTGTAAGAAGAAGCTTAATTCCCTTGTTTTACAATTTATATACATTATATATTTTCAGAGCATTTTTTCAAGTGAAATGCCTAAGATAAAAAGCCATTGTTCTTGTCATCAGATGAGACTTCTGGCGCCTAGAGGATTCACTTTGCTGCTCCTCATACACATATCAGCTTATACGGATTATATGAAACCTGTGTTTGTCGCTGTGGCTGATCAGGAAGGGCTGAGGTGTTTCCTAGTTTTCTTCCATGAGGGGCCAGTTTAGCTGGGTCCAATGGCTTGATGAGCACAAGGTCAGCGAAGAGTTCCATAATTTGGGGCCTCAGAGTCTGCGCTGGATAGGATGCCTGTCTGGTCCTCCTCAGATGTCCTGCGATGCAGGAAGGATGTCAAGTAGCGGTAAGGGTGCTTGCTTTGCTTTTTACTCTTTTTGTGGAGATTGAGATCTTCTCCCTCTTTGGGTGTCTGAGATTGCTGCTGGGTCTGAGAGGGACATAAGCCTGCAAAAGAGGCAATAAGGTAAGGCGCCAATTCCAAAACCTGCTCTCAGCCCCATCCGTTACTCCAGGACTAAGTATCTAGGTAACCCTACATTGTACACACACATTGTCATATTATCCATTCTTTACTCTCATTTCATACCTGTAAACAAACCACTTAAATTAATAATCAAGTCACTGTTTCCAATCTCAACATCACACCCTAAAGGGAAAAAAAATAAGAAAATCCCCAAAACATGGAATTCAAAAGTGCTGATCTTAATTTGCACTGTTGCTTTAGCTGATTAGAGAAGTTTGAAGTTCAAACTTTGCTAATGGGAGAAACAGAATAGGATCTGGGGAAGCAAAGGTAAACAATATGCTGCCTGCAACATTGTTATTATATGACACTGCAACATTGCTATCATCATTTGTCATCGTATGAATATTTTGTCAAAGGTTTTTATCATGCAAACAAGCACAAGGGGCAATAGAGACTTGTCAATAACATTTAAAGTGATTCAATGCCTTTTAAGTTAATAAGACTGGCCAGTTCCATATGGTTTTCCAGTCTTTGGGGATTGATCATTTTCATTTTTTATAAAATAATGTGACTACTTTTTGTTCCCAACACATTAGCTACCCAACACCAATATAAAACTCCAACGTGATTGTTTTTTGTTTTTTTTTCAATTGGTTTGGACTTTTTGAACTGTACATTTTTAAATGGGATCTCTTAGACTTCTATTTAAATACAAAAAAGTTGTATAGTAAAATATATTTCTTAATAATAAAGGTTTATGGAAGGAATAAAGACTCCAACTAACAATATTTGTTAAGCAGAATGTAAATATAGTAAACTTGTTTAGTAAACTCAAGCCTATAAATGTACATTTTTTGCCAAACCTTCTCTATAAGCAAGAACAAGTTTTATATGGAAAGCAAGAGATAAAAAAAAATCATGATAACTTTAAAGTAAAAATATGTATTTGATAATTGAAAAACCTCAATTAACAATATTAAATGATTTCATTATTTAGGATGAAATTGTTTGTTTATGGGGCACCTTTGGCTTTCTATACTTGCTCTGCATGCAGCTGATCCTATTCATAGACTTTTGCTTGTGTGACAAATTTAGATTTGAGCACATAATGCCATGGTCAAAATCTTTCTTAAGCAGTTGAGGCTTCACAGCAGGATTGTAGATCTATATTCACCTCTACAGCTACACTTATTAGTGCAGCTGCAGACGTGCCTAAATGAGAAACAGCTCAACACTGATGACACAAACACTGACGACAGCTGGAACAGAGAGAAAGCTGTCTGCAGGTGAGAGCGATCAGAAGTTGTACCTGTGACTTGAGGTGTGATTCTCGGTACAATTTCTATGTAAAATTGATGAGGCTGCTGTCTTGACGCAGAGCAGAGCAGAAACATCAGGCTCTGTATTTTCTTGTCTCTACCTGCAGCACAGTGAGCCTTTGTATTTCACATGAGCAGCTTAATAAATGTTATAGTAGCCTTGTCAGCTGCTAAAATATTTTGAAGGATTGGGGAAGGGGCACTTACTGCATTTTGCAATTGAAAATTGGAAGAAAATTATAAGAAAGGTTTTTTAGGTAACTTGTAGCCTATGTACAGTATTTCTTTACAGATGTTTTTTTTTTTTTCAAAAAAGAAAACATCTTAGCCATAGTTAGAGGTGTTTGGTTCAGGGTCACCCTTGTTGGCAGGTATAATATTCTGCATTTTATTATACTACCCAGTTTGAAACATGGAGAATCAAAAAAGATTATATGGACCTTTAAAATCTATTTATGTTTTTACTTTGTGTTTCACTGCTTCTAGTTTTAACAAAACAATTTAATTTAATGGATCATCTGACCATCAAGTAGTACTGGTCTTTGATTAGATCATTTTAAACTGAATTACCCAGTATTTTAGTATAAATGGTTTTTTTTTTAAATAATAACATATAACAAAAAATGATGTAAATGAAGTGATTTCCAAGTGATGGAAAGGTAATGTTTGGTGGGAAACAGAAATCCCAATTGGTAAAGAGGTAAGTTGACTGCAAGTCTTTCATTCAATTCAGTTCAATTTAATTCAAAAATACTTTATTTATCCCAAAGGGAAATTAAATGTTGTAGTAACTCATGTTTTGTTTTCTCTCTCTTGTTGTAGGTGTTGAAATAACCAGTAGGATGCAAAAAAAGAATCAAAAACAAACCTGTACAGGTATAGAACTGGATAAAAACAAAGTAATCAGCACCTTCAGACTAACCTGTTCTTCTTACAGATGCTGCGTTGTTGTTGTTGTTGGTGGCCACTCCCTTGGCTTTAGTTATACAGTGATGTAGCAGTGCTGTTAAGCTCTCAGACCCGGCAGTATCACTAGATGCACCTAAAGGTTCCCTAAAAGGACAAGAAGAGACAGCACAGCATGCATTGCTCTGCATTAATCTGGCAGTCGGTTAAGTCACATCTCATTGAGAAAGATCACACATTGCCTTCACTGCTACTTCCAGTAGCTGCTATTATATAATTTGATGAGAACTTGAGCTTCTACAGAGAGCTGTTTCACTAAGATGATGAAATTCCAGTCTCTATCTGTTTTGATGGATGATAAAAGTTAGAAAGGAAAGAGAAAATAAATAAAGAAGGGAAAAAAGAAAGAAAGGTCTGCTGACAGAAGATGGAAGTGAAATTTGTGAAATTTCTATCGCTCTCAGATGGCCACAACATTGAAGATCCAATCCAAATGATTCAGGCCACATATTTGTATTTGCACTACATTTTCATTTTACCTCCATTTCTAGAGATCATGATTTCCTTGTTTATTTAGTGCCTGAAGACTGGAATTGCACATTGTGCCCATGTTTTGGGTCTTTAAGTAGTGACCACTTGAGGATTGTGGGTAAAGTTAATTTCTTTACTGTATAAACTCATGAATTGAAAATAATTAACAGATTTGAAAACATTATAGTTTCTTTCAAATCCTCCAGTAGTCCAATATTTGACACACTCTGGGTTGGTTGGTAGGAGGCCTTTTACACTGTGCCTCTATTATTTTAACTTAGAGTAATAACACAAAAGTTCACCTTGCATGGTGAGTTTATTTTGACTTTTGAATCAATAAATTCTAAGCATTTATAAAGTACTACAAAGGCAAAGTAGATTAGGACTCTTTCAATAAATCCCATTTTTCAAGGAAGAAATTTCCCAGCTTATTCTGCAAAAATTGGCTGTGTTCAATGGTGCTTATTTGCATAAAAAAGGTATCGCTTTGTTTATAGTTCAGATTTTAAAGATCAGCAAGTGAAAATGAACTTGTGGGAAAATGACCCATGGCTCATGCAAAACAGATTTTTCTAGAAAAGCTTATTAAATGGAATTGAAGGCTTCATTACATTCTAACAATTTGTGACTATTTATGTACGACTGTACTAAAATACTTTAACACAATAGTTCGGGTCTTTTCAAAAGTATCAAATGACCAAAGGTGGATAACTGTATCCAACATATAACCATTTGGACTGTGTCTACAAAGAATTGTAAGAGAGAAGAAGAAATATATATATTACATTATACTCCATTGCAGATTACCTTCCATCAGAGTCATCTAGTAAATAATAAACCTGAGCCCCCCAAAATTATCATTTAACCAGACGTTTAGACAAGACTTCCAACCCCTTCAAGTAGGTGTATTTTTTGTATTCTGTTATAAATTAGAATTGATTAAATGGGGATTATTTTCATTTCATGAGGGATACAGGCCACATCGAATGAAAAGAATCAGTTAAATCAGCACAAAGAGAAATCCTACCAAATTAAAGTCTCTTGACTTTTATATTCTGCTCTTTGTACAGCTATACTATCCTAAATAAACAGTTTGTATTTGTAATCTATCTCACAAATAAAATTACATGACATCACAAATCTAATAAGGCCACATGTCTGAATACTAGCATATTCAAAACTCGACATAATGCTGCGGTTATGTCAAGTGTTTGAATCAAAAATGGATTGCATCAGAAAGGATAGGAACACAAAGCTTTATAGACGCTGTCCATCATTTGTCTCTGTGGAGAGAAAGATCGAGAGTTGTTAGCAAAGAGGGGTGGGGGTGGGGAGAGACAAATCTGACAAACAGTCCCGTACAGAAAAAAAAAAAAAAAAGAACATAAAATCATATTAAGATAAACTGTGTGCGGAAGCCATAGTGTGTTAAAATGTAGTACATTTCCATACAAACACTATACAGCACACTTTCATCAACATGAACACTGCGTACAAAGGCTTCACCATGCTGACGGGAGGAGATGGCAGGAAGAGCAAATGGCCGTTAAAGAACGAGTTACATGACAGGAGGAGGAAATGGCCATTAAAAAACGGTCACATGACAGAAAAACGAAAGCACTCAGGACAACAGATGTAACAGAGAATTTAGTTTGAGATTTGTTGTTATTTGTTTGGTCAAAAGAGAGAAGTTTAAAGAATGCATGCATGGCATTTTGCACATGGAACAAAACTTTAAAGGGGAATACTCCAGTCTGTCTTTTAAGTTCATCCTCTGTTGGTTCAAGCTTTGAATTTTTACCCTTTTTTTTCACTGTAGCGATTGAATTATGTATTCAAGCTACATCAATATCAAATCACAATTCGTATTCTGTTCAAACGAGTCTTCGAACTCAATTAAAACAGGCTACCCCACAGCAGGCTAAAACTGTGTAGACAAATATGTCATTACATCATCATTAGCTGTTCCTTGCTTGAATCCAGCACAGAGGCACAATCCAAAGTGATTCCCCTTTAAAAAAGAGAGTGATTAGAGCCCTCCCCCTGCTGACCCCTCCCCTCTCAGACATGGGTCCGACCCTTACCTATTGTGGCGTAGGGGACCGGGTCACAACAACGCTGCCCAGATAGCTGAGATCAATCAAAAACAAATCAGGTAAGACCCTTACCCTCTACAAAGCAGCAGCCTTAAAAGCTACTCTCTCTTAATGGCCAATGATAATGAAGAAGCAGGAATCAGCTGTTTGAGCTCAGGTGACGTCATAGCTTGTAGGTCAGTGAGGTGGGTGTAAGGGGGCGCAAGTTTGTGGACAGAAAAGAAACTCGCTGCAAAATAAGCATCAATCTAAAGAAAAAAAAATGGTTCTGTGTTTCATTATCTATAGAGTGCTTTGCAAACACGTTCATACCTGTTAAAATATTTCACATTTTGTCATCTTTCAAACACAAACACGAAAAATATCTATTTGTATTCTATGTGACGGACCAAACCAGGAAAAGAGAGTGATTTGTGGTTTTTGGAATGCCTTTTGTTGAAGGAAAGAATTCGACACAGCATGATGCTGCCATCACCATGTTTCACAAACAAAATGTGCTTCCACATGGTCCAAAAAAGGAAAGAGCATGGTAAGCTACACATATATAAAGATAAAGACATGATCGTCCACCCAAATTTTAAATCCCTACAACCGGATGAATCAAACAAGCAGCAAAGAGGCTCGTGGTAACTATGGAGGAGGTATTGTCGAAAGAAAACTCCTAGTTGACCAATTTATAGTTTGCCACAATTCTAGTAGGGAACACTGGAAACCCATGAAGTTCTCCGATCAGATGAAACCAAAGCTAGAGTTTCCTGTATAGGTATATTTAAAAAGGTCTGTGAGATAAAATAGGAAAACCATCATCACAGTGGTGAAACATGGTAGTGGCAGCCTCATCCTGTGGGGATGGTTTTTATCAGCACCAAATCCTTGTACAAAACCATGACTCGGTAGAGAACAAAGGAAGAAATTAAGAAATGGAAAAAGACTTTTCTTTTACTTTTACTTTACAATGGTTTTATAGATTGTCATTATCTCTTACACAACATCTCAATAAATCTCATCGTTGTTTGTGGCTGTTAAATGTCAAAAAATAAAAATCAACAGGTATGTTTAGCTTTGCAAAGGCACTTATAGGGGCACGTTGATCTAAGTAACTGTAAAATGTATGAGGAACAAAATATGTTGCGATGCCTCTGATAAATTGAAAAATCTTTACAAATAATTTCTTGAAAGACACAATATTCTATTGATGCTACCTTTATATATTGGCCATCTACCTTTCCCTACTTTAAAGGAATGCATTGCTTTTAAATGCAGTCCTTTATAATATTTTTTTTCTAGTTAAGTGGTTATGGTTTCATTCATTCTACAAGCAATCCCTCATCCTTTCTTTTAAGCTTTTTAACCACTGATTATTGCAAATAACACTTCTAAGGACCTGTGAAGTGTCCGATAATGCAAGTTCAAAAATGATTCCCCTTCTCTGTGTAACCTGGCTCAACAAAACCTTAAACTATGCCTTTGAGTAGCAGGTTGCTTTGCTGATTCAGGATTTCCACTATTTCTTACTTTCACACTCCCTTCAGAGAGTTATAACAGATTAAACTTCTCTTGTTTAAGAACAAGCAAAACTATTCACATTATTTAGTTATTTTGTGAGAGACATTTTTATTTCTTAGTCAAAGTCAGAAGTTTACATACAGAAAGATAAATCAGTCTGATGTTATAGCTTTTTAAGTTTCTGATCTTAATTCACAATAGTTACGTTATTTTAAGGCACATCTGTGGATGATTTTTAAGGCAAATGTCAGAAACACTGTCTGTGCGTCTTGTTTGTTCTATGAGTTGGGAGGAGTTTGTTGCTTATCTCCAGCAGGCTTTGAGAGGGAGGCAGGGTAAAGCCTGTAAAGGTCACCAGTCAATCAGAAGGCAACACAGAAATGCACGGGGCAAAGAACAGAGACCCTTTCCAGATGGTTGAAGGTACTAGGTAAGGTTGAAATCATTATGTCCAGTCATTACATAACATATAATGAGCTTTGTGTACCTCAGTTAAATATACCGTCAACTTTTAGAAAACAGCAGAAAAGATTCTGATGGTGACAGAAGCTTATTTCTATCGAAGCTCATTCTGTGCTATATCAAAACTGGCCGAAGAAAGAAAAACAAATTTAGAGAGCATATTTCATGCTGAAGAAATGCTTCTTTCAAAAGAAACGTGATTTCACAATTTTGTTTTTCTTTGAGTGACCAATACTTTCATTTTTGCAGAAATATCCAATGGTCTGATGAAACTCAGCTCAAGGGTTTAGAGATCATGACCTTTGCTAGAATAAGAGATTAGTGTACTTCATAAATGTCATTATAATGAAAGAACATCATCTGGAGACTTTAGATACATTTAAGACGTCGGCCATACAGTTTGGAGGTAAATGGGTCATAGATAGACAAGAGATCTTACTCAATTACATCAGTTCTATTAAGTAGAAGGGGAAACAATCCAGTAAATATTGTGATATGTTTGATGAAGAGTAGCCAAATATTTAAGAAAATTCATACAATTCATATGACAACTCTATAAAATTCAAAGGGATTGTAGGTAAACTTCTGAATTTGTTACAAATCATTTTGAAACAGATCTCCCATTATTTTGGCATTTCACAAATTTTTGATAAACCTAATCGATCTAGGATAGTAAACTTTGAATCTGACAGAATATCAGAAAAAATGTTTTACATTTATGTACAGTGTATGTTAATAATGTTCTAGACAAAAAGAAAAAAAAGAAAAAGAAATATCTAAAAATAAAACACATAACTAATGAGCTCTAAAAGGACAGTTTTCAAAAAGCTAGAAGCTACAATATTATATAGAAGTTTTCCATAAAAACAAAGAAAAGAATAAAATAAGCGATCTTCAATAAATAAAAAACGGATTTCAGATGTCCTAAAACCCAGATGATAATAAAAAGAAAATGGTTTCAAATGCCCAGCTCCACTCAAAAACAAAATAAATGAATAAAAATGCCAAAAAAGGAACAAATGAATGTCATTCAGATGGAAACTCAAATATCTTATATCACAGACTAGATATAAATAATTGTAAAAAAAAAAAAAGAAAACTAAGCATACCTAAGTCACATTTTCAATGTCACTACTGCCACTAATGAATTAGTTAAAATATTGAAGCTACATTTTCCTTTGTCACTTATTTATGTCACAAATAACTGATGGAATCTACAATCTTAGTATACCTTCAAAATAAGCATAAGCAAATAAGCATTATTAACACTATTTAGAGTTTATTGTTTTTTAAACTTGTTTGTTAATAAAATAAAGTATTAATGAATTTAAATTGATTTCTAACATGCTCTCTTTTTAAACTTTCTGTGTGTGCTAAATGCAGTTACATGCCTTCTGCATATTGAAGTGAATATATCTCATAATTTTTACTACATGGAAATACCAGGGCAAAACTGTGGATAAATACAAAGGATATTTGGAAAAAGTGACCAAACAAGGAGCAAAGCTTCCTTAAAAAACAAAACAAAAAAAACTGTATCGTCTACATGATTGGATCACCTACCCTGAGGCTGAGATCTGGAGCTGGGAGGGCTCTGAGGGTAGCATCTCCTCCTCTGTCCGTCTCTGGGATGGCCTCTGCCCAAAAACATCCCTGCCCTCTGGAGGGGGAGAGGGGGACTGAGAGGGGTAACTGGCTGCAGTGGAGGCATAGGACATGGGGTAACTGGGGCTGGGCTGCTTGGCGCCCTGGCTCTGAGTGGGAGAGGCAGTCAGCGAGGACCTCCGAGAGAAACTAACAGTGGCTGAGGGCTGCAGGGTGATCTCGGGCATCTCCAGAGACCGAGAGGTACGGAGGATGCCATGACGTGGAGGGGGTCTCACTAGAATATCTGGGGAACCTGGCTGGGTGCTGAGTGGGCTCTGGGAGAGTGGAGAGAGACGGGAGGGTTGGAGTACTAGTGGGGGTAGGCTGGGGTCTGCCCGGCGCCCTGCCCTCGGGCTGAGCCAAGACTGAGGGCTACTACTGGGGGCTGTGCTTGGGCTCCCTGCACGGGCTGCCGGGTCAGGGTAAGGCAACACTGGTACACCCACACCGTGGGCCGTGTGTCTGAGCTGGCCGAGACTCTGGGCCTGTTGCATAGCTAAACGCCTAACTGGAGGCCCTGGGGGCCTGTCTCTGCCTGGTGGAGCCACAGGGACCTCCAGCTGCAGGAGTCCAGGGCTCGTTGGATCCCTAAGGGGTGGAAGGTGCAGGCGACTAGGGGGGAGAGTATGAGGAGGGTATGGGGGTGGGTCAGGAAGGTCCTGGGGGTGATGTAGGGGATGGTGTGGTGGGTATATGAATCGTGGGCCCTCTAGGCCCAGAAAGGGTAACTCATGAGGCTGCCAGCTTTCAGGTGAGCGGAGAGGAGGGCTGTGAGTGTGTGACAGAGAATGGCCAGAGGCAGTGTACTGATGGTGTTCCAATCCTTCACTCTCCTCAGGGATGGAGGGGTAACCGAAGGGCCCCTCAGCTGTTCCTGGGGGTGAGGAAAGAGCGGAGCTACGCGGGCTGATGTCAGGCATGTAGAATGGTGGTGGAATCCCTGATTCAGCACGACTGCCTAGATAACCATAGAACGGGCCCTGGGGAAAGCCCCTGTAGCGGGATGCCGGGGCCTGCCCGGAGGCATAAGGTGCGCTGCCCTCTGCAAAGCTCATACCTTCCATGGGCCTGTGTAGGCGAGGGCTGTAGGTGGGGGGCTGCGTTGACTCCAGGCTGGAGGACGTTGGTGAGAGCTGGGGTCGCAGCGTGGGCATGATGGGTGGCAAAGGCCCGGGGTCAAAATCATTCTCTTCGTCCGACTGCCGGAACTCGGGGTACATGTCGGACTCCTCTGCAAAGGGGAAGCCCTGGATTCGGCGGGGAGGTGGGCTGGTCTCCATAACAAAGCGGCCATCAGGGCCTCGGCTTATCAGCTCTATAGGCGTGGTGACCTCTGCCTCGTGTTTGGACACACTGTATTTCTTGCTGGCTATGGCACGCTTGGTTTTTTTGTAGAAGGAGAGCTCTTTGTCCTTTTCTCTCTGAGGGCTGGGCAGCTTCCTGACGTAAAGGCCTGGACCATGGGAACCTTCTGATGATAAAGAACGGGGCCGAGATGGAGGGGAGCTCTCTGGACTTATCTTCCCCGATGATAACCTGAAAGAACAAAATACTCTAACTTAAAACGTAGAGCTAAATCATCACATAACTAAAACACAAGAAGGCCGAGTAAAAATGATTTTTGATGCTACAAACCAATAAGCATGAATGCACTTTCCAAAGCATGAGACAAAACAAAGCTGGAGCATTGGTAGCTGTAATGAACTACATCCCGATAATAACTAATTCTGCTATTAGTATCCTGATGAAGGCAGAGTCGAGGGATGAAAGGAGAACCAATAGTGCAGTCACACTGAAGATCCATTGAATCAACATCTTTTTTTTGGGTGAAAAGACCCTTTAAATCTGGCTTTTAAAGGTCTAGCACTCCTAATGTTTAAAAACTACACACTGTGCTTTAAGAGAGTTGATCTTGTGTTAAGTGAACCCTTTCATTATTATGTTGGCCATATATTGCGTTTGATTGTGAACCCTAACAAGGTTCTGCAGACATTTAAAGATAAACAGAAGACATTACAAGGGGTTGAAATAAATGTGTGAAATGTGCTGAAGCTCACATAATAACAGCTATTCAGTTCCTAGTAGATACTGTTTGTCATTTAAAAATAGATATATACTGCAAATAACTCCATTATACTTCCATAAAAAAAAACACAGAAACAACAGCAGTTAAAACCCTTTTCTTGTTATAAAATCATTTTTTTATTTTCCAGGATGAGATTTTTTTAGTGTAATACAAGTTTATTTCATTTTAAGGCTTTCCAACTTATACAATTAGCAAATTTAAGTCCCTTAAAGCCTTGAAAATTATGTATTTTGTTAAGTTAAACTAAAAACTAAACTAATTTGAGCAGTTCAACAAAAGGTAATACATGAACTCTGAAATCCTTTTTTTACAGTAATCTGAAAAATGAGACATTCATTTTTTTTTAACCTTGGTGAGTCAGTCAGATTGAAGAAAAAGCTTCTGTGCCCATCACTACCGCAAATACTCCAGTGGATTACCACAGTTATATACTTTGACCTAAACTCACTCATTGTACTTCTGGTTTTCTGGGGTTGATGTAGCTGTAAGGCAAAGTGCTGCCCTGGTCTCAAGTCTTTTGCAGCCTCAAACCTGTTTTCTTCCAGAATAACTGTATTCTTCTTTATTTATTTATAGATTAGTTCTGACCAAACTCTTCCAAAATAAAAGCATCCACAAAGCATGATGCTAGCACTACCATAAATATCACTGTGGAGATCAGGGTGAGAGAATTGGTAGAGTGGAAAAGTTGGGAGGACAGCACTGCTGGTAATGTTATTTGGACTCATGGTTGGTGACTTTTGGGTATTTATATTAATTTGCACATGTATCTAGTGGCCAAAATACAGGTAAGTCTGGGATCAATTCTATGGGAATCAGTGTGTATAAGGGTAAAGTGTGTGGTAATACTTTTATACACTATTTTTGTTATACAACAGACTTTTTTGTGCGCTGCAAGTTTCAAGGTATTTATTATCTGGAGACTTTTATCATGCGTGACGCCCCAGATTTTTCTAGTTTAAAACTAACAGCTGTGATGTTAACAGATTTATTATATTGTTATTATTAAATGTTGGGATATCATTATATAACCTATAGGTTGCTTTGAAAAACTCCCAAACTTCATTCCTAACTTATCTGCTTTTTTAATAGCCTCTAATGATGCTATTTGTTCACAAATATTTGGTACCCTTTATGTTTATCAGGTATGTGAGTTAAGTAAACTAACTGAATGTGTTAGATTTTATTAGGGAGTATTAGAGTAAATGGGGTTCAAGTGAAAGGTTCAAATAATTTTTATTTGTTAGAAAACTGAAAACCATTTATCATGTTACTTCAACTTCACATGACCTTTAATTCAGAATGCATGAATTTAAGATTGTGCATTTCATAAAATACCTGTAAAATAACTTGAAATAATATAGCCTGATCTAGCAAAGGTTTGTGTGAATAAAAAAGGTGCAAACTTGAAAACACTTGCAAAGCTGATCATCTAAGGTACAGGTGCCTTGTGTCTGTAAATTGAGCAGAACAGCAGGTGCAATCCATTTAGTGTGTTTGCCTTCATGAATATGCAGAACGTATGTCGATCATGAAAATGTGAAAGAAATAAGGGGGCGGATATGGAAATGTATTTACTTACCCTCCAATGCAATGCAGTTTATTATATCTGAATTGGGTGCAGGTGCAGTTTTTTGCCACCATGAAGTACTTTGTATTTTTAAAAGTCAGGCACAAATTTCCACATTAAAATGTCCGAAGTCATAGTGTTGAGAAGGAGGGACGTGTACAGTGACGGGCGATATAGAGAGAGAACAGTTTGTGTGGATTTGAACATATTTGCATTGTCAGAAATAACAATGATAGAACAATAGTAGAGACATAGATTAAATTTTGAAGCTGCAAGATTACAGAGCGACATCAGTCTATGGCAAAGCACCATTATGTTAGGATCACACTGGAGAAGTGCTTCTTATATAGCCCAGAAGAGCTTATGAAGGTTATAGTGGTCTACTGCATGTTCCATGACATGGGGGCAAAAACCTGTTTGCACAGGTGAGATAAATACAGACAATCTCTACAGAATTAAACCAAAATGAAAAACATAATGACAGAGCTTAGATATCATGACATGTTAATAAACAAACAAAACTGAACATTTACAGACACCAGAGAGCATGTAACAATTACAAAGCTTATAAAGGGAGAGGTGGGAGGTCTCCTCAATTGCACCTCCTTTATGGATTAAGGTTCCCGATTATTCAAGGATGCAGCAGACAGTAACATATCTTTTAAAAAAGGACTAAATTCTCTTTTGTTTTTATGGAGTTTGTGAAACATATTTATCTTTTTATTTGAGCTTTAAATGCTGTTTTGTATAACTTTTAGATTTGCACATATATGTAAAGTCCAATATAAGTAAAAGTTGCAATTATCATTAAAATGATTTCCTCTCACTAAATGCCATCATAATTCATCTTTCTTTAGGCCATTCTGATCTCTTAAACTTCACATGGTGAAAATCAGTAGCACACAAAAAATTATTAACAGGAACATGCTCAAAAAAATGGAAGTGCTTTTGCTACTTTAATACATGTTTGATTCGTTTACAGGTTTTTCCAGTAATACAATAAAACTACAAAAGTAATTAAGCATTTCTTATGTGGGGTCTTAGTAGATCAGACCCATAATGTGGAAAAGTTCAAGAATCCTTTTGCAAGGCAGATTTGTATTAATCATTTGACGTATGTCTCTAAACATTCTATATTTTTTTTATAAAATAAATAAAAAGAAATGTTGATTTTTGTCATGTCAGTTTAACAAAATTTCTGTTTATGAGGATTTGTAGCGATTGAAGCGGCTGCTTCATCGCTCGGACTAAAATGGAAAGTCAAAATAATCTCTCTCCCATCAAACTGTCTCATCCATCAATGGGATGTTGACATATTATCTTCTGAAGGCTCACTGGATCATTTTTCTTTAATCAGATAAAAACAGCTTCCCTGTGTTGAGACTTTTTAATGTATCATTTTTTTCACAGAAATGATGATTATTAGAGTTTTAACCAAAAATGAAAGGCAAACAGCCACGAATATGGAAGTAAAAACACCTAAGTTGGTCTGGGGGGGAAAAAAGCAAACTTTTTGGACTTTAGTCTTTCAATCTTGAATCAGGATATGTTCCACTGTCATAGGCCCGTGTAGCGCAGGGCATTTAAAAACACAATGATGGGGGGGAAAACCCTAACAACATTATAAATGATAGAAATAACAGACAATTTTTCATTTTTTGAAGCAGAGCATTCAGATCTCAAGTCTATGTTAATTCTTTATTCCTATAGTTAAGGAACAGGTGGTATCTGCTATAAATTTTTATGTGCATATTCACAGTATTGCATTGTACGTGCAACATATCTAGTGCAATCTTCTCCTAGTATGGTGTAAGGGGCTGAGCATGCAAAAATGGCCAGTAAAATGCTTCACTACAACTAAAAGAAATCACTGTTAAATGATAGTTTCTAAGCATTGCTTTAACCATGCAGCCAAGCCAGTGCAAGGCAGCACACTCTGGATTTTTGTGCAGGCAGGCACTCACAGGGGGCTGGCCGGAGGGGGCAAGAAACTGCTCCTGGCAGGCTCGTCCCAGCAGGGCTCTACCCCTGGCAAGGGGGTGAGAGGAGGCCTGCGATGGGAGACAAACAACATGGGCCTGGTTCATTTCTAACTATGCTATTTGAATGAAGAACTAGGTGCAAACTGCCAGACTTGCCTTTAACCTTTTATAAAGATATAAAGAAAGGGAAGTGGAACTGATTATTTTGGTCTGTATAAATTCATAAACAATCTGGAATGAGATTTTAAGACATATTGTTCATAATGGACTTTGATTTGAGCCCGAAATGCAGTCATACATGTACAAAAGATTTACAAAGAGACAAATACACACATAGAGCTGATAAAGAACAAGGTACGAGACCATTAAACACGACAATCATGCAAGAAGCAGACAGCGGCTTGAGGGTAACAAAATACAGATGGAAAACAAAAATCAAAACACATACAGCAGCTTGTGTTTAAAATGCTAACTTTGCTGCTATGAACTCAACAAATTTGCCCATGATCTGCAAGTGATCACATCTGTAAATGTTCTTCCACACTGTTGAGAAACCTTAGCATCATCATAGGTTTTATGCTCAATTTAAACCGACTTATAATCAGTATTTACATGTGACTTAGTTCAGCTGTATGTCTTGTGCATGCATGGTACCAACGGAAAGTTGTTACCACCTCGGGCGGATGCAGGAGCTCTGAGGCGTCTTTACTTACGGTGACTCAATGCTTTTCCTGAAGTGTGTCACTGACAGGGGAGGATCTGAGAGGACAAACAGATTTAAAATTAGTTTTCGGCAACAAAAATAGAAACAAGAATCGGATATTTAAGAAAAATATATATACAAAAAGATACAAAAAGATGACAAACTAACTATAATAATGCTCATAAATAAAATGTTGTTAATCAGATTTATTAACCATGAGGTATTTAAAGCAATTGATATTAGCAAAGCACATAAATTGCAGACTGTTTCTCATATTAACATTTGTTTTGTATCAATAACAACTAATTAAACTTCAGTTAAGAATTACAAGAAAAAAAAACAAAAGGGCTAATTAATGCATTGAAGAATGGATTCCATTATCAGTCTCTCTGCTGTCGATTTGATGAAGATATAATTCAGTTAAAATGCATCACAGAAAAAATTAATTAGAGTCAAAATAAAGTTGCTAATGTTGATAGTATTAGACGAAGTAGAACTAAAAAAGTCTAAAAGGGAGGGATCAATGAAAGGGAGAAGAGTTTTGGAAATTGAAATAAATGTATAAAAAGTGGAGTTTATTTTTTGTTCCAATATTTATCTAATGTTAATGTGGCCTGTAAAAGAGGAAAAAAAGTAAGATGCGTCACTCATAAAGCAAACTAACTATTAAGGGTTTCTATACTTACTTTTTTAAAGTTATACAAAATTCCCACTTTACAGCCTCGGATCTCCACAGTTTTTATCAACCTGGATATTTTAGTAAGAGTTTTCCCTTTATGCACTGTCTTGTTTTATTATCTTTAGGACTTCAAGATTAAACAAGCTTTGGATTTTTCCGACATTTTTAATACAATCTTTCACAGGTGGTTTGGCAGCTTGAACTTACTGTAGATCAGCTATCAAAGAGGAAATCAGTCTATTTATTGTTTATATTTAAGTTGTGCACCTTTAATCTAACTGAAGATTTTTGCCATACAAAAGTTTGAGTTAAAAGTCTAGAAGTAATAAGGAAAACTTTTTACTCAATTTCTTTTCTTCTTTTTGTTTGATTATTTTGTATACAATGGATAAAATGTCAAAATACAATCATATATGTTGCAAATAAAAACAAAACTATTTCATTATCAGATATCATTCATGATTAGTTATTTTTTTTTTTTTTGCCCTTTAGAAAAGGCATTCCCAAACCCGGTCCCCAAGGGCTCCTGTCCTGCAGGTTTTATAGGTTTCCCTGCTTCAGCTCAGCTGATTCTGATGCCTGCTGTTCAGCAAAAGGCTGCTAATCACCTGTCAATGGAAATCAGCTGTGCTGAAGCAGGAAAACCTCTAAAGCTGCAGGACACCGGCCCTCGAGGAACGAATTTGAGGCTGCCTGCTTTAGAAACTTGAAACTGAATAAAAAGTCTCAACAGTTAATTATTTTTCATATTGAATTTTGAATCTTGCACAGGGTTTATATAAACGTAGCAAAGCGTGCAATATTCAAACATCAGGCAAGGTTACTTCCTAGGTTCTCTGGTTCTTTTATTTTCTGAGTAACATAATATTCATAATTTTTTTTCTCTTTGGCAGCATGAGGGCTGATCCCCCAATTTGAGGAGGAGTTGAGTTAAAGAGATTTTCTTTTTTTGAACAAAGAATTCTTCATACACAGATGGACCAAAAATATAATCTTAGGTTTGAGATCTAACAACTTTCTCTTTTTTTTGAGATATTTCCTCACTGAAGGTTTTCATAGTATTAAACATTTACAATTCCGCTTAACACACTGAAAAATATTCAAAGCTATGACATTTATTTGAAAGTTTTCTCGCTTTTCAAATGGTCAAAATCAGGTCATTCATTGGAGGAAAACATGTAGCAACAGTCAATTAGAGAAGCTTGTTTATTGCAGGTGTTTTCATACAAGTACAGAGAATCCAACCTGGTTTACGCTTGAGTTTTCGACGGTGCTGTTTATTGACAAAGCAGGCCGCAAGAGTGCTGAAGAGTACCGCCGCTGCCAGAAAACAGATGGTCGCCACGACGCCTGCTACCACAGGGCGTGCCAGCCCCTCTTCAGGCAACTCTGGAGCAGGGAAGGGGTCTGCTGAGGCCGCCAAGGAGATAGAAAGACATTAGAGGTCCAAGAAAAAAAAAAAAAAAAGTCCACACGAGGGGCAAACCACCGCTGTGTAAAAACCCTGACCTGTGCTCGACACTCCTACTACATTGCTGCTCTCGCTGATGAGGTCATCCATGACCGCCATCACCCGAAACTCATACCAGGACTCCTGTTATAGCCATGGAAGAAACATACATTGGTAAATGTCTTTAGTAGAAACCCAAAGATTTCTGTGTTGTTTCATGCGATCAGCTTCACACATTCGGATCTAGAACTTATTTGGATGGAAAGAAGAAGCATAAGCAGCAGGATGTTCCTCTTCTAACTGACCTGAACCAGGTCTCTTGCTACCAGCTCAGTCTCAGTGGATGGGATTAAGTCATCAAGAACCTCCCACCTCTCCCCGAGGCGGAACTCCATGATATATCGGTCTATGGGTGAGGAGTGGTTAGCTGGGGGTAGCCATGTAAGGAGGACACCATGCTGCGTGCGATTGGCTGTGAGGCACCGTGGTGGAGTAAGAAGCACCAGAGGTTCAGCGGTACCCAGAGGAGAGCCTGTGAACGTATGTACATTTTTTAAAAGTTAAAAACCGCATTAGAATGGGGGAAAAAATAAGAACAGAAATTATGTTGTTAACATAAAACAAAACACTTAAATATTGAGTTCTTTTGAGCAAACTCAACATGCTAACAGGCAGACGGAGGGAGCACGGTAAGTTAAGTTCATTTTTGTAGCCTGGTGTGAACTATTCACTCATGAAGAGGGAATCAAAGGGAAACTATACAAATAGAATATGATAAAAACAAAAACAAAATGATTGTATAAAGAAGGTGGAAACAAGAAAATTAATTAGGCAACTAAAGCACAATTAGAACTACAAAAACACAGAATATAATGATCTGAGAATACACTAGAAAGCTCAACACTAACAAATATGAGCAGACAAAAAGTAAACTATGGTAAGATTTGGATAAGACATTAACTAAAAGTCCTGAATCCAAATAAAGACAAAAAAAGTCTTTAGGGTGACCTCAGAAACACTTTCAAAGTGTGTGTTAAGCTTGACTGGCAACACTGTTTTTTTTTCTTCCTAAGCTTATGAACACAGTAACTAAGGAGGTAATTATTTCTTAAAACGCTCACCCTTGGGGTTTAACAGACCTCCTGAGTTAAGAAGAATGCAGGTTTACTATTTATGACATCTGTTGGGACTTAAAAACTAAAATCAGAAGAACCTGAGGATGTAAAGTTTCAATAGATATAGAAAGAAGGTTTAATCTGATAAACTCCAGCAGATGAAAAAAAAACTGATAAAAAGCCAAAAAACTACACTGATGCACATCTATTAATAATATCTGGAATTATATTGTTGTATTCAAACAAAGGAAGTTTCACAGAGAGAATATGATTTCATCATGTTATGAAGAAATGCATAAATTAAGAAATAAAGGAAAACTGCTACGTTCTAAAAGCATAAATCTGCTTTAAAATGCATCCTTACACCCATTTAATATTTGATCATCAAGAAATGTTTACATCCTTTTTATCTCTGAAAAAAAGATGATTTTACTGAACTTCAACAAGAATTAAACTTGGTTTACTGCTATGTTTTAGTCATTGTCATGTTATAAAGTCCAGCAATGATTTAAATTAATTTTAAGCCCTAGAAAAATGTGGCCAGGAGGAATGTCTCAGGAAAGAAGTAGTCAGGTCTCAGAAAAATAAAAAAAGTAGTCAGTTCTCAGAAAACGGAGAACTTTTGTTAAATAAAGTGAAACTTTTACCAGATGAGTAAATGTTTAAGTCAAACAAATCTGCGCTGTTACCTAAAAACATCTTAAAAGTTTATTTTGGGTTTATAGACTGATTACATTAATGCTCTGAACTTTCCCAATTCCCTCTGAGAACTTGTAGGAAAAAAAGCTGTCAGGTCTCAGGAAAGTAAAGACTTCAGGATTTCCTAAAATATACAGCATACACAAGGTTTTCTATAGTACACTTTACCTGCATGTGTTTGTGTCTAAGTGTCACTCATTTTATCTTTTTATTACTTTTCTTTTGAACTTTTAATTACTTTTTTATCAACAATGTCTTTCCTACTCCCAATCTTCTATTGTGATATTATAAGAGAAAGAGAAGAACTAAAACTGACCTATTCTTGTTTAATTCAAACTTTTATATATTTCCTTCAGACTCGTTTTTTCCCCCATGAAACAGATTTTGTTAACACTAACAAATTAAATGCACCATTGAAAGTACAACAATTCTAAGATTACTTAGAATCCAATGAAACATAAACTGATTTTTATGCTGATAATGTAAAAGCAAATTAGACATGAAAGCCAAAATCTTCTTTGAACAGCAGAAGTTGAAACGATATGAAGTTATTTTTTTTACTTCCAGAGAGGGCAGCAGGAGCTGCTACTGAGCTCAGTTATACTCTAAAAACTGACACTGGCAGCCTCGACTATATGCTCAGCAATTAAATGACCTTTAAATAGGAAAGCCTACCTGCGGTGGTGACCGTCACTACTTCGCTGAATGGGCCTGTGCCCAGTTTGTTTTGAGCCAACACACTGAACTGGTACTCCGTCCCAGGCTCCAAACCTGGCACCACCAACCAGGTCTGAGCACCAGAAACAGGCATCGAATGCCAGTCATGAGGACCGAAGTCTGTTCTCTTAGACCTGAGAACAGAAACACAAGCATAAGAGTACTTTAAAAACCAGGAAAGATATTGTATTTTTTTTAAAAAAGAGACCTTAACTTAACTCCTTATTTTAGCTGTAAGAAAAGCTAAAGGAAGTTACGCCACAACAACCAAACTGAAATATTTAAGCAACGTTTTTTGCATTGAGTTTTTATGGACAGTCTTTTAAAAAGAAAATCAGTTCAGTTAGAACTTCATAAGAAATAAGTAGAGATCTCCCGATTATTCAAACTAAAATCATCTCAATTCAATTCACCTTTTAAATCCTATATTATATCTGTGTTTACATTTCTACAGAAGACTATATAACTGGTCTGAAAATCTTCTTTTGTTTTCCTTAAGATGATTGTAAGCACAACAAAAATAAAGTTCTTACAAGTTTGCTGCATTACATACGTACATATTAAATTCATGGTATACTTCAGACATTGAACCTTTGTGACACGATTTTCAGTGAGATATGTGATCAGAACAGTTTAGCTTCCAGGTCCTGACTGAATCCACTCTCTATCATCTTTATGAGTGCAGGATGGCATCACGCTCTGTCAGACAGCTCTGCTAACCTTGCAGCATCTTTAATTTTCCCTGCTGCACAGTACTGCCGTTAGGTAGAAGAGTAAAGGCACTCACACTGGACCGTACCACACCGAGAATGTCTGCTCGAAGCCGCCATCATAGCCTGGTTCCCAGGACACATTAGCAGAGGTTGTAGAGGGCAACACGTGGATATTGCCAGGAGCGTGTGGGCTGGTGCCTGAGTTTTTTTTATTTGTTTGTTTGTTTTTTTACAGAGACAGAGACATACTAGAGTTAGAAAGTATTTAAAACATTATAATTTGAATATAATGAATTATTTCATTTTATTAAGATAGTCTGCGTTTTTGAGAAAATAATATCAACAAAAATACTTCAGTTGTAGTTTTCATTACAAGAAGACATTGGAAAGAGTAATGCTGCTGGAGTTTGGTACCAGCCAGAGGTCAAAATCATCCCACCCACGTAACAGCTGTGCAGAACGGCCGGAAGTTAGTGACTTCTCACCGGGATTAAGGCAAGACCTGATGTGTTCTGAGGAGCACAGCTGCTGTGCCACCCTGTGACCCTGTGTGAGCTGATGGCTGGCCACATAAGATACATGCTGCCAGCTGTGACACTGGATGATAGGTGTGTAGGAAGTAAAAGGCAAACAAACAGCAGGATTACTGACCGACTCACCTCTGCACCACACAGAAGGAAATCATCTCAGAAAGTAAAATATCATGCAGTAAGCTGATAAGTTTCAGTAAAGTTTTTATTTATTGGTCAGACCCTATTGACCCAATTTGGAAACTGAAAAAAAAGGCTTGTTCTTTTCTAAGAGCTCCTCTAGAACCTCTGGAGATTATTTTACAAAGAAGATGTCTATATAAAGTAAAAAAGAGAGACAGACTGCTACAGAAGATCCTTCCTCCCCACAGCTATCAACACCCGGTTAAAAAAACAAAAACAAACTTTGAGTAAATACAGCATTGAATTTCCCTTAGGGATGAATAAAGTGTTTTTGAACTGAACTGAACTCAGCAACTTTTCTCCATGAAGTGCCTTAAGCTAACAAGCCACAGTACGAGCATAGTTAGGCTTTAAAATATATCAAATACCTTGTTTGTAAGCAGAAATACTTATATGATATTAACTACATTGTCAAAATCAGTGTCACAATTTACTATATAACATGCTGAATTAATGCTTAAGCAATACTGGGTCACCATATCCTGTTAGCCTAGGAAGTACATATTAGGTGATCACTAATATTGCTAATTAGTAGTGAACCTCTTGTTTGTGAAAGTGCTAACTCAAGAAGTTTTGATGAAAAGCAGATCATGCTGTCACCTCTACTATCAAATGTTGTTCCCCTAATGCGACAGCCATATCGACATCATGTATTTCTATATATTATCCAATATATTACAAATACATAAAGAACAAAATAAGAAATGTAAATAGATTTTGGTTGATTTCTGTGAGAAGAATTACAGCAAATACTAGGAAAAACCTACATTGTGTATTCTTCATTGTGTTTGTGTAATAGGAGTTTCATGTCACAGTTGAACAACCATTATTCAAACTGATCTGGTTCATTTTCACTCCTTTTCACTTTACAAATTGGAAACCAATTATTCTTTAATGTCGTACGTTATAACCGCCAGACAACACAAGTGGCTCCCCTGCTAATAGTCGTTAGACCCGAACAGACTGATACTTTTGTGACACTCGGTCCCAGCTGCCTCTTTCCTTCTTGTATAAATGCAGTAAATCACCACCAGAGTTGCCTGTGGCAAGACTGCCTTAAGGAGGAAAATGACTAAATGTTGCCCATTAGGTGAACACGCTTTTGACCTTCTTTGAGAGATAAACCAAAACGGTGATTAAAGTAACAGCAAAGCAAAATGAAAATATATTAAAAAAATAAATACTGTAATATCACAGTAAAAGTTAGAGAAACAAATTACAGATGCTTTCAAATCTCTGTCCTTACAGAGTTGCATAGATGTTGAACTGGTTAATCACTTCTATTTCAGAGTAGTTTTTTGTTCATAATCAGGTTAGAAATCACACCACAAAGTAGGAGCAGCATAAACTCAAAGGAACTGCAAAGATACTTGTGAGCAAACTGAGGTGCTGTGTTGATGTATCAGTACCGATGACTAGAATACGTGTGCTGGCAGTGATGCTTGTGACCACATTGGTGGCTACACACTCCCATTCTCCATGATCCTCCTTGCTGAGCGATAGAAACTGTAAGCTGCCACTGGGTAGGATGTTGTGCTTACTTCTGCTTGGCTTCCCCACCTTGAATAGACGGAAAAAAATGACAGCACTATAGACAAGCAGTGGGTAAAAATAAAACACTTAATGCAATGATGGGTAAAGATAATAAAGATAATTGATAGCAAAGGAAATTTCTTGTATAAGCCTGAGTGTTTACCTTTCTCCAGGTAATGGTTGGTATATCGGGGTCTCCAGAAGCAGCACAAGGGATTACTAGCTCTCTTCCAGCCTCCTGACGGTACTCCCCCCCAGGCCTCACATTAAAGTAAGGGGGATCCTTGATGAAAACAAGCAAACATGCATTATGCAGACTTATTTCAGAACCATGCCGAAGACAAAAGAGAAGACACAACAGAATCATAGAGGAGGCTAACCTTTAGCACCAAAGTGGCAGGGGGGGACATGCCCATGGTACCCAGGGCGTTGTAAGGCACACAGGTGTAGGTGCCCAGGGAGTCTTCTGTGGCCTCTGCCACCCGGATACTTCCATCTGGCATCAGGCTCCAACCGGGGTACTACAAGACAAGGGGGGCATCTGTAAGGCTAGCTTTAGCTGGATGTTCCTGACCTCTCAGGGTCCCATCTACATGTTTTTGAACTGCACAACAAAAAGAAAAGATCCTGATAATTATATATTTTTTTTCATCAGATGAATAAGTGATGGCTACTTATTCAATAGAAGCCAAATTTGTAAATTGTGATGTGATATAATAGTTTATAAAGATTAACGCTATAAAGGCAGGCAGATGTTGCTAAATTCTTTTGTTTCTAATGGAAATTCTGTATATGTATAATTTTAGCAGTGTTATTAGTCACTGGTTTCAATAATTTTGAGTAGGTAGTGGTTCTTTGAGAGAAGTGCTTTAACAACAATTTTTTTAATCTTACCTTAATTACAGCTTTTTGGTTTGAATAGATCGTGTTGAAAAAAAGCTAATGCTGTGCTTTTTTATGTTTTGAGGCCGGTAAAAAAATAAGGTCAGCAGGCTATATTCTGTTCTATAAAGCAAAACATTTGTTGTATTAGTGTTGTATCGTAGTTTCACAGAAATGTAGGTTGGTTGTTGGCTACAAAAAAGTGAGGAAGATGAAAATCTAAAACCATGATCTGCACTTCAGATATTCCCATGAGCTCTTGTATATCTTTACTGGTCTTAATGGGACATAAACTGGCATATTACAGTGCACATGATTTTATGTTTTTGCTGATCAGGGTGCATCAGAAATAAAATAAATGAAATCTAACTAATCTGAAGGTTGACTATAAAGGTTTTCTGTTTTTTATCATTTTTTTAAACAAAAGGCTGCCAGGAGTTTGTAGATATTGGGACAATTGCCTAAAATTCAGCAACATAACACTGTAAAATTATAAATTTTTGTTCCGATTATAAATAGTTGTTTAATTATATCCCCTCTTAAAGTATAAAATGTAAAAATGGATGTTTCAACAGCAGTGCAAGTTTAAAAAAAACTTGATTTTACACTACTAGAGAGCTAGCACGTCTTATTGTTTTTCTTTGTCATTTTTTTGTCCTATTCTTTCACTGCATTTTTTTCCAAATGAAATCATTCCTGGTTACATAAATAAATAATAAAAAAACGACGAAAAGCTCTTTGAGTATTAATGTTGACATCAAATAATAATAATTGAATTAAAGCCAATGTTCCTGATAGCAAACTACTCAGTCATTTATCAGGAATGTTAAATGATGACTTCTGACAGAGGTGACTGACCTTTTCTACTCTGAGTGTGTAGCCATCTTTCTCCCACTTCACTGATGTCACAGGTGGGTTGGCGTCCACAGGGCAGCGGATGATACCTGGCAGTTTCCGTGGGACGTAGATGACAGGAGGCATGTTGATCACTCGGGCGGGGTCTGAACAATAATTTATGGCTTAAGTTAGACTTTTTAACAGCTGATGGATCAAGCAAGACATACAAAAAAAAACACATATATCGAAAACATCTAAAAAAGTAATAGATACTTTTCGTTAATAAAATAAGGATTTTTTTTTAAAAAGTGATACAGTATACACTTCTGT
The DNA here is from genome assembly GCA_034780135.1 of Jordanella pulchra. Taxonomy (NCBI): domain Eukaryota; kingdom Metazoa; phylum Chordata; class Actinopteri; order Cyprinodontiformes; family Cyprinodontidae; genus Jordanella; species Jordanella pulchra. Next base: position 46,602 of record JAUZNJ010068851.1, read on the forward strand.
TATAAGGATTGTGCAGGAACAATAAATAAGATGAGCAAAGTTATCCTTTGTGTCCTTATGTTTTCACCGCCGCTTGTTTGTCTGTTTTCAAAATAACTTGAAAAGTTATTTGCTCAAATTTTCACAAAAGGGGCGTATTATAACCATTGACATGATTACATTTCGGTTATGATCTGGATAACCGTTTGGGGGGGGAATTTGAGCAAAATTCGACACTTTTCAAGTTATTTTTTGAAACAGACAAATAAAAAAAACGAGCTGCTTGATCTGAAAAAAAAAAGAACTTTATTCCTAGAATTTCTTTTCATATTTACTTCAAATTATACCAGTTTTAGTTACTAAATTTGAGAATGTTTTTCATGCAACATTTTCCAAAACGGGTGACTTTATTGCTATAGTAATTTTCCAGACATTCAGGGAAGCTGAGATGAGCTCTGAAAGGGGTATTTGTTGAAGATAAGATTAGGTGACGGCAGGCAGAAGTATTCAGGGCCATCAGTGAATATGCCTGATGTGGGGAAGCTTTACAGCCTGAGAAATGTGCAAAAAATGTCCCTTTGTGCACAATAAAAAAATTTTTCAAGTGAGAAAACACTTAGACTTTATGAATATTTCCTCAATGTGTGTCTAAATGTGTACTCTGAGTCCAGCTCTCTGTAAAAAGGAAAATGGCAGAGGATTTCTCAAGCAATCCCCTTTGTGTAAAGCTTCTTCTGCATCCAGGACCATTACTTCTTTATGGTTGCTCCACGTTGGGCTCACAGTACTCTGCTCCTTCTCTCTTGCAGTGATACAATAATCAATGACCGGCAGTGACTTGGGAGTAAATCACCTCAACATAGCACAAAGACTGAAGATTAGATGTCTTATACAGAGCAAAGAGGGCAGGGCAGAGAATGTTGTGTTCTCCTCCCTGCCCTCTTCACTCTCTTCACACACGACTGCTCTGCTATCCATCCCACAAACATGTTTATGAAGTTTAGGAAAACAACCACAATTCGTGTACATGTGCTCCTGTTTTTACATCTTTAAAACTCCTCTTATTTTGCTTGTTCTTTGTCTTTTGACATAAGCGGTTTAACTGATGTCTGTGTGTCATGTGTGCATTTTTAACGAGAGTCTCACAAAAACTACATAAATAAAGAGTCAGTTTATTATGATTCAAAACTAGTTGTTATTTAGTGACAAATTGTGCAGAGAAATTTTACTATTTCACAAACTGGGACAAGAGTTAAAGAATAAAAAGAACATGGAGAGGAAAACAAATGGTGTCTAAGGATAAAGTCGTCCAGCTCAGCGTTTTAGAAGGAGGCGAGGATCCTGAATAAGGGGTGATTTCATTAGCTGTAAAAAAATGGCTCTGCTGCCTCCCTCTGACACCTGACCTTCACTTCTAGGAGGGATCCTCCTCGGTTCAGTCAATGAGCAGCCAAAGACTACAGCCTCCATACTGCCACCGCTGCTGCCGTACCCTTCTCCTCACACAGCTCTCTCTTCCACCTCCCTACCCCTCCCCCCTCCGCTCGGTTGCCACAGTAACACTCACACTGAACAGTCAGGTATGCTGATGCTGACGGTGAGATACCGAGGCTGTTGCTCGGACTGCAGGTGTACTTCCCAGCATCCTCGGGCTTGACCTGGAATATCTTGAGGGTGCCGTCGACGAAGATGCGCACTCGGAGCTTCAGGTCACTGAAAGAAGACATTCATGTTCTGAAACACAGCAGGACATGGTATACATCTAATCCTTTTTTTTTTTAGTGCTACAGTGCAGTGAAGAGCCATAAGAGAGCAGCAAAGAGTCAAACAGCAGCTAGCGGTGAGGGATGTGGAGAACAGAGTGTACAAAGCCAGAGATTCAAATGAATCTGCAAAATGGAACCGCCTTTAAAATTTCCTGCTGGAAAGTCTTTACACTTAAAGACACCATTACACTATTCTGCCTTTGTTAATAAAAAGAGCTCCACACAGATTGAGGTTGACTGTAGTTTAACTAAATGTTTCAGTGCCACCATATTACACTGCAGAGGATTGTTTTGTTGCAACTATATTGTGACTCTTTATAAGTTCAGGTTTATTCAATCATTAATAAATAGTGGAATGAATATAAAACAACCCTGATAACTGAAACTAGACATTAATGTACACTGTATCTTTTTGGTTTGGCGTAAAATAAGACAAACCCTTTTGTCGTAGGATTTTCTTTTTAACTAATCTTCATTTTCAAAATGCTAGTAAATTGACTAAAGGATTATTTAGACATTTTTCATTATTCATTTATATTCAGTAGTTTAACTGTATGTGTCATCTTTTCTAGTTTCTAACTGAGTCAGGTTTGTGAGATGCCTTGCACACCATTTTAGCTTCGGACCCAAATTTTCCAGAGCTATGATGCCATTTTCACAAATATTAGGTGTATCCGCCAAAATGTTTTGAAGTTTAGGCTATGCATTCACATGGATCCAACGTTTTGAGTGACCTAAAAACATTCTTTCTGGATCCAGGTCGCAGAACGAAACAATTTCAAAATACCAATTTCATGTGTCCATATGTAGCCTTGTCTTTTCTTAAACAATAGCTCCATCTCTCTCTGTAACCTGCATCTTTTCCCCGCTATATTATCGAATTTATCTTGGATGATTTGTTTGCTCATGTCCACTTTTTTCTGTTATGATTTTGGTGCCATTTTTTTTTGCACTGTCACAGCGCCACCAAAGGCTTCAGCATACGGTGCTTTTAGGGAATCCTGCATGAATCTCTTTAGCTGCACATTTTATTTCTACTGTGGATTAGTACCGACTCATAAGTAGGAACCAATATTGTAGGAGGATTACAGGTAAGAGAAGAGGTGTGATTAACTAAGTTCCACTTCTTCCTAATATTTGTATATGTTCAATTTGTTATTCCAGTGGATTGTCTAAAATAAACCTATTCACAGTCATTCATCAAGGTCATTGTCAGTCTGGAGGACTTAATTGCACCCAGCCTATCTTGACATGTTTGACATATTCAAAAAATGTTATTTTCATATGATACAAGCTAGATTGTGTACTGTAGCAAAATTTCATCCAAAAGGCAATTATCCCTAAATTGGTGAAAGTGTTTCATTTTGAAATTAAGGATTGTTCTTTAGTTTTTATGCTATTTATGCACAAAGTTGTTTGAATGGTTGACTGTGGCACCTTAAGGAACCTGGAAGTGATTCCAGAGGATCCTATTAATAAGGACAGCTGGCTGGGATGTCTCACGTTAATTGATTTTTTTTTTTACCAAGAATTATTTTGTTTCTAAAATTGGCTTGTAGAGTTAATTACTTGTTTATATTTAACCCCCGTGGGAGCATTTTTATTGGTAAACAACTAAATAAAAAAGACGAAAAATCCAGGAAAGCATCACACCTATTTTTAAAAACTGTCATGTTTTGGCTACTCGGCAGATCATATAGATGTTTTCTAATCTCTTGTGAATTATCTTGGATCTATAATGAACTGAATGAAGCTGAATCCGTTTTTAGCCCATATTAAATTTATTATTTAATAAACATAATTTTAAATATTATATATGTGCCACAGATTGCCTTGTTTATTATTATTGGTGTTTCTTTAGAACCATATGAACAAACAAAATGAACAAATGCAGAAATAAATGACAAACTGAATAATGTTTTTTTATATTATGGGCTTTATGCCGTTACTGTTATTTATCAGCATAACTAGCAATAGATCTGATCACTTCCCAATAAATGCTCTGTCAGGTTCATACTTAGGCTGAAAGTTGGTCTACAGACTGGTCTATAAATAGCAGTGAATTAAAAAAAAAACAGTTAATCACAGGAACAGCTTCACACCATTAATTGCTCTCTGACATCAGCAGCAGCAATGCTGCATAATCTCTGTAACCCAGTAAACATAAAATCTGCACAAAGCTCTTATATCACATATCGTTTGTTCATTTTCCTTTCATTTTCTCTTATTACAGAGTAATTACTAGTGCTTATAAGTTAAAGTTTGTTAAGAAATCCTCAAACATGCAGTTAGAACCAAGTGTTTCCACATGCTCTATAACCCTTTTTTCACTTTGTCTGACATTAAACCTGTCCTGTTTGTGATCAGCTGGGATTAGCACAATTATTAATATGTTACTAAATACCAGAATATTGATAGATACTTCCTTCAAAATTCAAAATATTTACCCATATTCCATTCTTATAAAATGTAAAGAACTGGCTTTAAAAGATGTTTTAAATGTTTGTTAGAAACCTTTATCCAAAATGACAAACAAATGAGAAGGTAACAGCATGGTGAATATCAAAGCTAACATTAAGCCAATTACAAGCGACGAGAGAGCAGAGACAGAAGGAGGTGCAAACAAGACACACAGTTAGGGAAGGAGATGCACTCAAAGGAGCTATGTCTTTGGGAGTTTCTTAAGACAGACAAGATGGACTGTTCTGGTAACAATCAGTAATTCTTTAGAAGAAAATATTTCCCAAATTTCCCTAAAATTTTAAGTGTACGCTGATTTATTGTCAGTAAGTGGAAAAAGAATGTCATTTTGTGCTGTTTGAACTATTTAATCTATTGATACAATGTATGACTAAAAACTATAAAAAGCACAGATAAATGTAAAACATAGAAATATTTGTGCTGATATTTGAGTTTAAAAACAGAAACAATCTATATTCTGGTTTGTCTGTATTTAGCATCGGCACCATTTGCCTCTTATTGAACCTTTATAACTGGCATCTCTTTGCCTCTTGTTCACATTGACAGAAAAGTCATCGTCATTAAACATAGGTGGGGGTAATAGCTGGCCTTAGGAGGTGACTCAGTTGTTTTTTGGTTATTACATTTTTTTCTGAGTTAAGAAGGAGCAACAGCAGCCGAGAATAATATTGTCCCCTAACTGCAGCAGCAGGAGGAACCAGTTCATAACTCGTTTTAGTTCAATCAGAGGGGGATCCCAACAGATGAGTATAACTAAGGAGCTCAGAAATCTTTTACAGACAAAGCAAACTGTTAAACTAAATACATATTTTCTAACCACATTTTTAAATATTTTTTTGTATATATTTAATACCTGATTTAGCCAAAAAAAAAGAAAATATGGTTACATTTTATGTTACATCCATTTTTTATGAACATTTCTTGGAGGGAGGATGAAAACTAATTTGTTTTAACTTTGGTTCCAGAAGGACTGGTGTGAATATCACCATTAACTAGTGTATGATCCTGCCAGCTAATGCTATAAGTCCAAATTTAATTAAAAACATAAGACAATGTAAACTAAAATGTACACAAAAATAACCAATAATCCGTATTCAGCTTCATCTATTTCACACTGTGAATCAATACTCAAAATATTTCTCTTGAAAAATGATAGCAAAATGTCTTTAAATACTTTTGAGTTACTTAGACTTGAATATATGAATATAAAAATCTATTTTCAAGTAGTAAAAACTATTCCCATTGAAACTGTTTAAGGGGCTTAACGATAGTTTTGACTGTGAATTTTGCTTCTTCTCACTTTTCAGTCTTGACTTCTATTCTTTCATTCCTACTCATTGTCTCTCATTGCCGCACAGTATAACTCTTATCATGATCTAAAGCTCTTTGGAGACTTTAGAGGTCTGGATTGGGCTTCAGATCATCACTACATGAGGCCTACAGATGACAGCAGTCCTGAGTGACGTGCTGTTGCCATCAGAGCACGCTAGGTTGCATGGCGTGCTCCAGACAGACCCCCAGCGGGCTCTCTCTAGCTGCCTCTAGGCCCACAGCAGGACAGGGCACAAACACTGCTAATACATTTGGACAGCAGTTAAAACACGGCACAGTGCTCCTCTCAAAGACATATAGTGACACTCATTCCACCAAAGCTAGTGGATAAAGACCTCATGCTGTCTGTAAGCGTGTGATTTGAATGTCGGAGTGTCAAAAAAAAAAAAAAGTTTCCGCTGCTACAGTACAGAAATAAACTTGATCATAACTTTACTTCTTGAAGAAGACATTGTCCTCCTCCCAAAACCAGGTGTAGGTCAGGTTGCCTGGATACGCCTCCGCTTTGCAGTTGAAGCGTGCATTCTGTGATATGTTTACGGTGACGTTTTCTGGTGGCGACACGATGTACGGAGGTCCTGAGGGAAACAACAAAGCAAATGTCCAGTAAATAGATAGTTCTTACTCTGATGATTATTAGAGGGCATATGGTACCATAAAACCTTTACATTTACTTTCTCAAACTGGGTTTTTGCTTGTTTCCTAGTAGCTCATAAGCAAAAGAATAAATAAATATAAATTTTGTCTCCTCGTTTTCAGATCGATGTTCATCTTAATAAAAGAAAACAATAACCAAGAGTATTTAAGGTCTTTGTAACATAAAAGACTGTATTCAGTCCTGTTATTCTAAAAAAAAAAATCTAAATATTTTTGCACATTTTCATCACAAACAAAAGCAGCTCATTTGAAGGCCTCCTTTCTTAGAAAACGTCAACTTTTTTCCTCTCAGCAACAAGTCAGTGTGAGTAAAAGCACACTGTACACATTATTTACAACACTGTCACCACAGTCTGGCAGAAGCAACAGAAAGAATCCAGCTACTGTGACCTTAATAGTAGTCGGAGTTGTAGCCTGTGCATGCTTCACATTGTTACGCCTTTAGCCTCTTGAGGTGCTGAAGGTTTGCTGAAAACTCTTAATAAAACAGCAGAAACCATGAAAGGTAAGCTGTCTTTCATAATAGATCCCAGACTCAAACCTTCAGGTTACTTTCCTTTCAGCGTCAGCAGCTTCATACATCAGCTTTGACTCACAGAATGATTTGAAACATCACCACAGGGATCAGATCACTATTTCATAAACACTATTAAGAACATCACATTTCATGTTACAGTGGTTAACACTGAGAAAAATCTACAAAGAAAGATACAGTAATTCTATATTTTACTATTGATAGATTACTGAACGTTCACTCTGTGCTGCAGCAGCGGCTTCTGTTGGTATAAATCTGGTATTAATATGACAGAGGTTAACAAGCAGTCACAGAGCCTCAGATTAAACATTAGCATCTCGCCTGGTTGGTGACAGAGGCTGGGAAAAAAGGCTAACACCATTAACACTTCTTCTTTCAGTGGTCGCTCTGTTGAAAACATGAAGCCTCAGAGGAGACATTCTTAAAAAAATACATTTCTATGACCCAATCTA
>JAUZNJ010068852.1:0-26118 GCA_034780135.1 Jordanella pulchra
ACAAAGCACTTTTAGGAACCTTACCCAAAAGATTCACCTCACACCTTCCTCCACCTGACTCAACAGAGCCATGTGAAAGAAACCACTCTGACGACCTACTTCACTCTAGCAGGCTGTCTGCCCAGCGGGCTCCTCTGATCTACGGCTGTGGTTTTCCCCAGAGGGTGGGACGGGTGGGCACCACATCCAGGTTATGGTGCCCTCTCTCCTGGTGATTCCATGCCAATTCTTTCTGAGATCAGAATGCTGCCTTCACTTACCTCTGCTGTCATATGATTCATCTTCCTGTTTTGGGCACTCTGAACAAAACAAACATGGACCAAGCGTAGGAGAAAGATGCATGTCAGCTCAGAAAAATAAATGACGCCACGACTGCCGCTTAAAATCTGTGGTCTTCATAATGACTGGACGGTCGCCGATTGTGGCTGATGAAGTGAAAATTTACCGACTTCCAAGAACTGCTGAATTACCGGTGCCAGTCTAGTCCTCAATGGAGTTGCTGAATTGTGCTCACAACCATAAAGCAGAATTTCACAGCTTAGATATCAGCTAAAAAAGGGAGGTTGCTTCTCTGTGCGGATTAACTGTTAAAAGAGCCAGTGTATCTTAACTTAGACCTGGAATCATTCAGTCTCACATCTGCATGATCGGGCGACACGGTTAGGGTAGGTGCTCCCTGGAGGGAGACTTCTTATCTATAGATTCTACAACTGCTTTTTTTGTTGTTTTTGTTTACAGGTAAGGAATGTGTTGCTGCTCAGATATTGGAACTTATGAGGATTATTTAGAGATGCTTACATCAATCGAAATGCTACTTTATCAATGATTTTGACGAAGGAACAGCACTATAACATAGTTAAAAACTCATAAAAGGTGATTTTGCATGATGTAGGCTCTTTAAGATTTTGATTTTGGCTTTTAAATGTGCAAACTGTTTGGAAACTCCTTTTTTTAAACAGATAATTTGTTAAATGAAGTAGTTTAAGGTCAAAAGTTAAGCTGCTTTAGATGTTCCCATGGCTGGTTCTGTCGGATACTCTTCCCCTGATTGTAAGTTGGCTGATACCTCGAATGATTTTTAATCCCTTTTAGAAACCCATCTTTCAACACAGCTTTTTATTTTAATTGAGCAGAAAAAATTAGGGTGTTTAAATCATTACTCTTTTATATTATTTTACTTACTGTTTTTAACTGTTTTCTCTCTGTTTTTCTCTCTAAATGGTGACTGATAAGATGTGGTTCAAAGCTTTGGTCACTTTTAGGTATGCAAAGTGATAAAAAGGTTGAATGATTGGTACCAAATATTTTTATTAGAAGAAATAAACAAGCTTCCATTAGAATTGCTGACTGAGAGTAAAGACTGTTTTGTGATGAGTATGGTTGAACAAAAATCATTGACATCAATGAGAAGCTTAGACCCTGACAAAAAGCTACGGCGCTCACCTTCATGACATTAAAGAGGACCTCCTGCCCCAGGCTGTCTTGGCCTTTGAAGAACTCGTGCTCCGGGTATGTGCGGGCGATGTCCCTACGGATGAGCTTCTCACAGGGAGATGACATCTTCAGCAGCTCAGAGTACTGGTTCTTCACCGGCATGTCGGTGGCGTTGCCCAGCAGTTGCCAGACGATGGCGCGGAAATGATGGGGAATACCTTTTCTAATCAACTCCTGGAAAAAACACATAAGGCTGAATTGTCCCTTTATTCCATGTTAGAAAATCTGCAAATAAATACACTTAAAACTTTTTTTAATACATTTTTTCCCTTTAATTTTTCCCTCGTCTTGTCTTCCATTTTGCTGACGATATTTTTTCCTCTGGTTTCACATCCATCTGCTCCTCCTATGGGTGAATTTTGTTTTTTGACAGAGGGTACACAGGGGAATGAGAGCGCGAGGATGGACAGGGAGCAGTGCTGCCACTGCATATAAAATATCCTTGCCTTTTGAAAGATAGAGGTCCGAGAAAAAACGGCAAACAAAAACATTTTTCACACACGTGCGACGCTATCAAAACCACAATAATTAATATAACTAAAAAAGAGGTGCGAGTCTCGATGAATTACAATAAGAACTTACTATTAAAAAGGTTCAATGTTAAATGTACTTGATTTTTTTCCCTGCCTGCCACCTGGGGCTGCTGATCGCTCTGCTACCTCTAGCTGCTCTCGGTGTTACTTCTTTGTCAGTTTTTTAGCTGCTTTTGATGACCTTGCCTTTGTCTTCTAGGTTTTTTTTTCCCCATTCACCATTTCCAGATTTTGTTATATATCTTTGAAAAATTATTCTGTGTTGGGTTGATACATTGCGTAAACATCTGCCTTTATTCAATTTTATTTCTAACCTGAAAACTAGAACCCACCTTCAGAAGTTTGTCCTTCTTACGCCTCCACTCCTCCCACTCATTAACTATACGACCCCACAAGATCCAGGTATCTTCCTCCAAGTGTGACAAATTAGATGAAGCAGAGGAGCTGGATACCAGTGAGGAGCCGCTGTTGCGTCGTGAGCCGCTCATAGATCGCATTGACTTGGAATCAGCTTCCAGCAGCCTGCATGCAGAGAGTTTATGAACTATTGACCTATACAAGCATGAAAAGAAAAACAGAAGCAGCACAAATACAGAGATGCGTGACCAGAAGCACACACTTGCTAACCTAAGAGTTGCCATTTTGATTCTTTTATAGCAGATAGGTGCTAACGCTGCAAACATTTGTACCAGTAAGCCAACTTTTCTTCAAATAAAAGTATTCTAACCCTGATATCAGTGGGTAAGTGAGGCCGAAGTTGTGAGTTATGGTTTTTATTTGACCAGGTTTAATTTCTATCTCCTTACTTCCTGTGTTTCTTTGGTTGAGATGTGCAGATTTTGAACACCTCGTGATGTTTTTCCACTTTGTCCCATTTATTCATTTGTTTTAACTCAGGTGTGATAAACCCCCTTTTTTTAAGTTTAGTTTTGCTTTTTTATGTGTTTTATATGTTGTAACTTATACGCTGCTGTCCTCTTGACCAGGTCTCTCTTGAAAAGAGATTTTATATCTCAACGGGACTAACCTGCTTAAATAAAGGCTAAACAAAATAAGTAAATTGACAGTTATGGAGCTCATCATTTTTTCCACAAAGGGCCATGTAGGTTTTCTTTCTCTCTCTCTAACTTCCTTCAAAAAAACTGCATTTTGTGTTAATTTGTGTTGTCTTTCACTAGTATTTAAATTGCTTTGATGTTCCGACACACTTAAGTGTGACAAAAGAGTGAAAAAAATAAGAAATCAGGAATGATGTAAACGCTTTTTCACAGCATTTCTTCAAGTTAAATGAACATTTTTTGCAGCTGCATATATGGCTGGCAGAGTACATGGTCAGATTGTAAACAAACTTTGCAATCTGTAAAAAAAAATGCTCACAAAGGTGAACAATTGTGACCTATAGCAGTCTCAACAATGGAGGCCAGTGTTAAACCCCTCATTTTATAATGTTTACAAAGCTATCAGCACATTACTTAAAGAATGAAACAGAAAGTAGTGCAATATGGATTGGTGCAATAAATGTCAGTGGAACGATAGTTTGTGCTGTAAGATCATTTTAAATGTGTATGTGCAAAACTGTGTCTTTGTTCTCTCTTGTCCAATTGTATTCAGTATGCGTTACCTGTGTAACATCTGATTATATGGTTTCTTTGTTCTCCTTTTTAATCACTGTGTAACATCAACCTGCTAGGGGGGTCTGCAGATGGAAATTAGTCCAAAGCTATAATCTGGCATATTCAGATTTGTTTAAATGTTCAATAATATACATTATCCCTCCCTCTCTTTTTAAATATAATACAAACAATAATAATAAACATGGGTAGTTGTTGGTGTGACTTGGCAGCATTGTGTTTAATACAGTGACCTTTCAGATGTCTGGTTGGTTTATGGTAGCGCTGTTCTCGCGTCCACAACAGATGCCTGTAAAACTTATGATGAATATTTTATAATAATGAATAAATATATCCTAAATAAATGTTTATAAAATCCTCCAACATAACATTTAATAAATATTAGCTTTGAAAAACCAAAACGCATAAAACTACATGAAAACCTGCAACATCAGTGAGTATGTTTATAGACTCTGATGTATATTAAAATATTGAAAATGTGTGTAAAAGTCATAACACCAATATTGAATTAAACCATATCGCCATATTTATTGATATTGAAATATTGTCCGGCTCTAATTTGACTCTACTAAAGGCAGGTGATCTTTATGAGGACAATCCTTCTCTCTTCCTCAAAACCGTCCTGGACTGGTCCAACCGCATGTGACTGAATTGTCGCAACCAGTTTTAAAAGAGAAGTGAAGGACTGGGGAAGTACTTTTTTAGTTTAAAACAATAAAAAAACGAACATTGACAGATGTGTAGCAGTGCTCATTAAATATGAATTTCCAGATGGAAACCTGCTTCTCTACATGTAAATTGTTGACCCGTTCCTTTGGTAAAGCAGCACTAAAGCTCTGTTAACAAAGTACAGCTACCATTGTTACCTGTTCTGTTCCTCCAGTTTGGCCAGCAGCTCAAGTTCATCTGGGCTCAGATTTTCAGAGTCTGCTGGAGACGCTGCTGGTGCAGAGAGCACTGCATCATGGGAGGAAGAGTCTGGGGTGAGCACTGGGCTGCCTGTTGATGGGGGGTCTGCATCCATGCCAGGAGGAGAAGAGGGACACTCGAGCTGAACCCCAGCGGAGCTCTCCCTTTCTGGACTGCTGCTGGGGATGGACATGATGCTGAGGATGGAGCAGGACGGCACAGAGAGGGACTGGAAAAAGAGTGGCCCTCCTCACTGAGCCTGGCTGTCACCTGATTGGACGGCTGGCGGGCCTTTGAGCCAATGTGATCAGAGATCCTTTAACCTGTCATAGAAACAGACAGAAACAGACAGGTATTTAAATGAAAACTAAATATGGCAGTTGATGGTTTAAGGCAAATAAAATGTTATTAGAGAGGTTACGTTATTGTCAGCTCGTCAATATTAATCAACGATAAATATTTAGTTTGTTATTTGATTTGTTATTTTAACATGTATTCCCTTAATTTCAACATTAACTGGAAGAAAGATTAGATAAAATAGATAGATTAGATAGTTTTTAAATAAGGTAGCCATAAATTGAAACCCGTTTATCCCTCCACCGATGTAGATAATGTGGATCTAACACAGCAGAGACACAAACACAGTTAAGTACAGTTTGCCTAACCAAATATTATGCCATATCTTTATATCAGGAAACATCAAAATAGTACAACAGAGAATGGCCATTGGCAAAAAGGCTGATGGAAAGGCTCTGATCCTCATACAATATGCATTAAAATAGTACACAACACAAGGTAAAGCAAGAACACAGCCTGCAGGGGGGGCAAGGCAAGGGCCGGAGCATAATAAGTATCTGAGGACAGCATGGGAGCGACACAACGATAACATTCATCCACTGCACCCATCCTGAACAAAACAATCATTAACAGTGGAGTCAAACCAGCTGTGTTTGTAAAGCTTGTTTTTTTTTTTCCAACAATCACAGACACCATGATTTGGGTAAAACCATAATCTACCAATACAGCTTAAATCAGGTCGCAGCCAATAAAGACTTCTTATTTAAAAAAAGGCAGATCGACTTTATAGAACAGCAACAGCTGCAGGGCCTCGGGCTGTTCGTCCCCATCCAGTCAAACGCAGCTTTACCTTAGTTCAACAGACTGCAGGGAGTGAAATGAATGACAAAAAACTGAACTGTAGACACCAGTAGATTACAGGCCCCTGTCTCTGTGTGCAGTGGGGGGTGAATTATGAAGGGATAAAGGGATGTTCATAATTCTGAGCTGACTGAGACTCTTCAGCATAAGCAAAAATGAAAAAAACGTCAAACTGACATCCACTGGTGTTTCATCCATACAAACTAAAAAACTATTTTTGACCCTTTTAGAAATGACTAAGGTGCATCAAGACATCCTCCTTGGCAGCATTGTCCAATTTTATGCTATTCCTCAGGGCCTAGGGTTGAGCTAACAAAAACACTGTACAAATACAGAGTTTGCTTTATTTAATTCAAAGTATTCAAAATGAAGACAGATGAAGAAAAAAAAACAGCACAAATCTTTAGAAAGGAAACAATTTTTCTTAAAGGAGGGACATAAGCTGCTACTTTTAGGAGTTTCCCTTTATCATCTAACAGAGAACTGAATCTGTTAGATCATCAGAAATGAGAGTATTTAATATTATTTAAACGTCCAATGGATTAAATAGCGGTATTTAGGACGTTTCAGAGTGAAGATAAGGATCTTTTAACTCTACAGGGACACTTAGACTGATACTCATCATCATTAGGCTAATTTTATAAATCATTGCAAATGCTAATGCATCTCAAATGGGAACTATGTCATTATAATACAATAATAATACAAAGAGAAATCCTGTTTAATAGCAGAGCTGTGTAACACCAACAACTCTCTGTCTTTCTCTAATGCAGGGTGTTACTGCTAATCATAAGATTAATAATTAATAACCATAAAGGCTGCTTGATTTTTGCTTTAGTTTAAATAAATTAAAGATTTAACATCTAACGCAGCAGCGAATCTGACCTTTGTTCTACTGTGTATTCCAATAAACAAGCTGTTATTTATTTTGAATGGATAGAAATCTTGGAAAATGTTCCCTTTATTTATATAGTTCAAACTTTGGTCCAGGATGTCTGATTCTATGATTAGTGCTAAGATGGTTGCCTCTTCCTCCATCTGGGTTTCTCCAGCCTGGGGCAAGGATAACTGGAAGACTGACAAACATAGGCTGATGCTTTGATCCCTTCACAATGCTGACAGGAATCTATTGATTACCATTACTAATCCAGCACTGTAAGGAAAATGATGCAGAACTTGTATCCACAAAGACCGAGGGAAACTGAAGGAGCAGGTTCGCGTCTTTATACAGAAAGAAATATCTAGCAGTTTTCCCTGCGCCCTGATCCCTACACTGTGCTTTCTTTGCCTCCAGGCTTTCTGGGTCCTAACCTTGCAGCGGTTCAAATTTATGATCTCATGCTAAAATGGTTACATTGTCCCAGCATTCAGCTGCTGTACTGTCCTTGTGACTGGAGCTCCATGTTGCTCAAAGCGCACCATTGTATAGAAGGGAGGTATTTTATTATTACTCTTCAACTCAGTGATCTCTGCCTTCCTTCCTCATTTTACCACCATTTTTTGTGTTATTAAAGAAATATGACTGAAGACAAACAGAAATGTATAACTCTAAAAGACAATGTTCTCGACTGATGTGGAAAACAGCAATTAGAAACATATACAGACATTCAAAGGTTCTTTATCGTGACATGTTTCCTGACAAAAGAAAAATAAAGATAAAAAAAAGCAAAAGCGATGTATATAATGGACAACCTCTCTCGTTGGTAATGATTACAGAACAGATTCTTATATTTCTGTTAAAAACCTTTTAACATTCTTAAATTGTTCCTATTTTATCACTTGAGTAGTCTGTCTTTTTCCAATTACTTTTTTACTCTTACTTGACTAATTTATTGGATGCCTACTTTTTGCTTTTAGTTGAGTAAAACTATGATAAAGTGGTGCTACTCCTACCTAAGTACAAGTTTTGGGTTCAACCCACCTCTGCATTAATCCTTTTCCAGATACCCTCCATTCTCTGCTCCATCCGAATAGCTCATTGCGTTAAAAGGAGCCTTTCCTACTCTGACCTCATATATTTCTATGCTGACTCTGGTTGCCCCTTGTTTGCATATTATAATACACACCTTTGTTTTGTAGTATTTTTGTGTAATTAAACATATGAGCAATGAGTGAAACAGGAGCTTAATCGGTGGAAGTTTTGAGATTTTGCGGCTAAACTGATGGATGAGGACACAGCCTTACTAATACTGATACTAGTGATACGAAGCAATGAAAACAAAAAACAAAAAAAACAAAAAAACAGTTAAACTCTTAAAACAACTGTAGAGAAAAAACAAAGTAGGTAAACTTTTTTATCATTACTGTACAAGATAAACAGTCCAAGCAATGCTTGATTCACAGCCCAGCGATGCATCACACCGAGTGCTGCTTCCATTAACATTCAGGTATCTGTGCATCAACATCAGCTACCTAAGGACATAATCCTGCATCATTTTTGGCAACAACAAGCTACCCTCCAAACACCCTTGGACAGCCTAGCCCTCTGCACAACTCTGTAATATTTACGTAATTCCATGCGCTCACAAGTTCATGTCCTGCGGCACACTTTTTTAGGCTTTTTTGTAAAACATAATTGTGATGATACAATAAAAAAAGAACAGGACCTATTTTATACAGCTTCACATCTTAAGATTATCTCAACCTGCAGCACCTGGACCTCCGACACAGATTAGAACTGAGAGCATGGCTCTATAAGAGCCTTTGGCCTCACCAGAGGAGGCTGCAGGTTGCCGTCTGCAGGAAGATTCCAACCTGTTTCAACAAATAACTGTCCAATATAAAATCACCCATCCATTTGCTAACTTACATGCTGTAGATCCCAATCACATGTGGAGCCTGTTTGCTGTTTCACCGACACGGCCTTCTATAGCTTCAAAAGGGTGTTAATCTGAATCGTTTCACTCAACTCCTTTTATTTCTACAACATGGTCCAAAGTTTATGTAGAAAGCTCCAAACCTTCGAATATATCTTCATTTTAAGCAGCAGATTAGTGTAGGAGTCTTTTTTTTTTAATAGCTGACCAGCAGTGCACAGGTGGGAGAGGGACAGTACTGTACTATCCAACTGTTCTGTTCAGCCTATAAAAAACAATGGCAACCCATCAGTCTATCATGTCATTCACACCATACGATGGAAAAAACAAACTGAACAGCTTTTAAATGTTTACGCTTTAGAAACCTGTACATTTACCTTTCTAAAAAAAAAAAAAAAAAAACTTAACCAAACAGCAACATGAGATTAGCATGTAGATAAAACAGGAAGGAAGTCAAGTTTAACAGAGGCTACAGGAAAACCTTCAAAGACACGACTTTTTCCTCTGACTTTCACTACATCACTTTGGTAGCATCAGCATAAATACTTCAACAGATTAGCTGTTTAACAATGCAATATGCTCCTAAAATCTGGTGGTTTGGCCTGAAAGTTGCTGTGAGAGAATAAAAAAACTATTTAGACCCCCAATGACTAAATAGTGGAGTTAATATTGTGAGGTCAGTGATATCACAATAGCACAATAAATTCATGCTTGAATGGCTGTTTAAATATCTGTACCCAAGACTCATGACCCAGTCTGTGTAAAACCTGTGACGCGGCACAGATCCAGTTACAAATCGACAGCCTGAGGTAACAATGGGCCTGACAGGTGTGAGTGCTGAAGGAGCTGAGGTTTTACTGTGCTTCTACTACTGCAGCCAGGTCATCAGGCTGCTCCCTGTTTGCATGTGTCAGCAAGGCAGATGAAGAGCAGAGCTGCAAACACAAGGTCTGCCAACAACAAAGACAAGCACCAACTTTATGGCTTTACATAAACAGGAGAAAAAATGTTAAATACCAACTGATGCTCACCATGGAGGCCGTCTGTGTGGATCCAGCAGTGGGAAAATCTTTCATGAATTACTTTATTTTACAAAAAAAAGACTAATAAAAACCTGGTTTGATTTTTCTTTAAAGAATCAAATGAGTTAGGAATGTGATTATCTTGGAGAATTTTAGGCTAAAAGATGTTGGGTTTTTATTTATCAAAAATGAGGAATTTCATTAAATAAATGTATGTTGGAACAAAAAGCAGCAATCTTTGCTTTGATTTAAAGGTCCCTTTATGTGCAAAATTGACATTTAAACATTTTTACAACATTCAGACGTGTTCTGAAGCCTGTGTATGAGATTCACAAATGAAAGAAAATCCTTTTATCATTGCCTTTCTCCATCTCTTAGCTAATGTGTGCTCAAAATGGTGTTTGAAAAGCATTCCCCTGATGATGTCATCGGGGGAAATACGCTGTTCAGTGCCGTCTGTAGCAGCCCATTGGTCAAGTTATGCCTTCATCTAAAGTCTTATTCTGCGCTTCTAGGCTAGCTTTACAAACTCTGACTGGTTGTCATGGTTGCGGGTTGAGGGGGCACGGCCTTCAGGAGAATGGGACATGGAAAGCCAAAGCAGCTCGTTTAGACGAGAGCTGTATAAAGAGATTTTTGGTACATGCAGTCTACCTAAACTAAGAGGAATTTTCCTGCACAAATGACAAAAATATTCTCTGGGGGTCTCATTGTTCTAATTTTTTTTATCTTCAAATGTTGCCTAGTACGAAACCTTTAAGTGAAATCAGTTATAAATTGTTTTTTTTTTTTTTTAATAGCTTTAGAGGCATAAAATAATAGTTCATAAACATGAGACACATCAGCTAAATCTCTCACACACTACAGCATGAGTTAGCATTTTAGCCACATAATCAAAGATCCAGAACACACAGAATATATCCATAATTAGAGGAAATGATGTGTTCTACACAGAGAGGATGGTGCACTCTAATTTCCGTTCACTCATACAGAAACAAAAATCACAGACTTTAATCCACCAACAAAATCTCTGTAAACCGAAACAAATGTTTCGTTTTTTGACTCACAATTCTTTCAATAAGGATAGAAATCAGGAGCTGTTGTATTCTTCTTGGACAGTGTAGTTTGGATACTGCCAGAGAACAGCCAGTAAGCTAACTAAAGAACAGGAAAGGCTCAGTGATGGCGACAGACGGAGGCAGCTGTCATGACTTTGACTGAAGGTCCTCATCACAGAGGAGCAGCTGCCAGCTTTCACCTAAACCGAGGTAAAATCTGACCTTTGCAGCACTGAGCAATTCAAAACAACATGAAAAGGGTTGATTTTTAGAAAACCAGACCATGGGCATTTAACTGCCGACTATGTGAAGAGATGTCTCCACATCATACAGTGAGTCTTTACAAAACCTCACAGATCTTGTTTTAGTTTTTATTTTAAAGTTCCAGAACTGGGACAAGGAGGCCAACCGTTCCCCCCCTGCAGCTAAAGAACCATGGCGGTAAAGGCAGCAGCTTGTTGGTGCTAGCTCAGAAGGAGAATGGAGGAGCACAGCAGTAGATCGGAGAACCCTGGCAGGAAAACAGAGCGCTGAAAGCAGGGGTGTGGGATAGCTACATAAGCTAACTGCGGAGGATCAAAAGATGATGGCCTTAGGTCGGATAAGACCGCAAAGCTGACAGAGAGCTGAAGACGGAAGAGGGGCTGAGGCTCTCATGATCAAACACAGCCCAGGTTGCTGTCATGTCGCTGCAGTCTGACCATCAGATATTGCTGAAAATTACACACAGTAGCTTTAAAATAGAAATTCAAACACATATGTGTAATTTTCCTTTAACTTCACAGCTGTGCTCTACTCTATTGAGGCAGAAAGAAACATCTGCTGGCGGGTTGTTTTATTTATCGGCATCGGATGATATGTGAAGGGGGTTTGCTGATTCATTAGTGCATCGAGCAGCCATGCCCTGAGATCACTTCAAGCTCATGTATTGAACCAATCCTCCTTCATTTGCTCTCAATGGTTAATGTTTTGTTACTAAATGTTTCCTTTTTGTTAAGTTTGAGACTTCTGTAACATTTGTTTATTATGGTGTCATTTTTTAGCATGAAAATGGAAGAAGAAAAAGTTCTATCAGCTTCAGGAATTGGCTCCCAAAAATTAGCAGCGCATATCGGGGATTGGTTAGACTGATGTCAGTATAATCCGTATCGGCATCAGCCTCAAAATACAACTATCGGTCGATCTGTACTATGTTATGTTGCTCCTTCACATTAAAACCACATGGAGCTTGTCACTGTACCAAAACCACATCTGGAAAAACTTAAGGGATGTGAATACTTTGCAAGCCTCCATATCTCTCTTGTTTTGGTGGACATGTAAAGTTGTAGCTATGTTGTTAGGATCTCATCCTTAGAGGCTTCATTCTTCATGGCATCCAAATCAGTCTTTCACTGTTATGACCTAAATGTGGGACTCGTGATGCAACCGTTCCTGTCAGCGCAACTAAAAACAGATTCTGAAATTGATGAGCCTGGACAGCAGACAAACCTAACTATATCTAGACGATGTGCCTCCCAATGTTCAGGTTGGCCCATCTCTCTAACACGGAGGTCTATAATGAGGCAGCAGAGGAAAACCTGCAGAGTGCTTTAAATCAACAGTTTTGTTTTTAGTGACATTGTGGGATCTGATAAAGCACAAGTTGAGAGTTAACAACTTAAAAAAAAACAAACAAAAAAAAAACAAGGTCACCAGAAGGAGGGAACTTGATACCTGTTTTCTAGATTGTCAAAGTGTGTAACTTTTGCACAGAAAGATTTTACAGATAAACATTAGTCATTTCTCACAAAGATATGAAAGAAACATTACTTTGAGGTACTTGAGCCCTTAGTATTGATGAAAAAGATCACATTTAAGATGCATAAAAAAGATCAGTTCCTGAGGCAAAGTTATTTTATTGGTATAGTACATTTCAGTAAGAAGAGGATTTAAAGGCTTTTACAAGATGAAAACAAAAAATGTATGATGTGTTCGCAAAACAAAATACAGATTGGAGTACAGACTAAGAATAATTTTGTTTATTAATGATGTGCTCCACCCTCTTAGTTTTAGTGAGGACGTGGGCAACAACTTTCTGGATCAGCTGCAGCTGTCTGATCTACTTTTTAGGCAGACCTGTAAAGACACCTTCACTGTTCTCAGTTCTACTCAAGATGAACAAAAGAATTTGTTTTTCAAGGTCCTGCTGACACATTAGACCTTCAATCCAGGGGATGATATTCAGGTTTTAAAAGGCAAACTTAGTTACTATCTTTATGACTCTGAAGGTTCAGGCCTGAGTCCATCACTACACTCAGACTGATCTGAGTGTAGTGATCTGCAAACATATACGAATCAGTTTTTGCTTTGAATGCATCTTAACCCAAACCAGTCAAGTATTATGTCAGAACCACCAACCCAGTTCTCCAGTTATGCTCTAATCAACAGTGTCCAATGCTGCCCCGAGGTCCAGTAAGACCAGAGCTGTTATTCTTCCACAGTCTGAATGCCTTTGGACACTATTTAACACTGCTTTATCATTAACCTTAATGATCAATGCAGATTTGTCATAGGCTTCAATTTTGAAAAAAAAGCAACTTGTTTAGATGGTTCGTTTTTTTTCTCTTTCAAGTGGTTTGGGGGAGTTCTTTCATTTGACAAGTCAGTTATATCCCTGATCCTTCAGCATTATATCCCAAAAAGAAAAAATTACCCCCACACAATTTATTACTCTTGCATGGTTAATATGTGTCTGACCTAGGTCTACAAGAGTGAGTCATTTAACTTAGTGGCTCCTGGTCTGGATAATTTCTGTTCCCGTTTAACTTGAACTACAGGCACATTTAGCAGATACAGCCAGGCTAGGGGACAAAATGGCTTTTAAAGTCTTTTAAATTGAACAAAAGTTCTGCATAGTTTTATTTGAAGAATTGTGCGACATAAAACACTCAGCTGCAGAGGAAGTTGTATAAAAACCTGACAGCCTTCAGCAATCACTGTGAGGGGAAAAGAAAATTCGAAGGGTAATGAATTTAACATACATTTCTAAATAATTCAAATTGTTGTCTTTCGAAACACAGGAGGTCAAACCCCTTGAGGAACACCATCCTAATAATTACAATAAGATTCATTTAGCTGTGTAGGTATAATCTAACAAAATTGTTTTTGATCTCACTTATTCAGTCTAGTAGGAAGAAACTTTATCATTTTTAATGAGAAGGATGGTTCAGAATAGACTCTCTACCCATTTCTTTTCCTTATTATTACAGATATTCTGGAAAGCATTAAATATCAGAAATTAACTTCACATTTTATGTAGGCATATTAGTAGATGTAATATGAAAAGTTATAGCTACAAGCTTTGCATCAAAACAATTACTTGTTTCAATAAGACATCTGCAGAACATCTAGACTTATACAGTACAAATATTGGTTTTGTGAATTTTGTAGGGTCCAAAATATATAAATATTCACTTCTGCTTATAATGCCAAAGTTGACATGAAATGATTCTGCACCAAAAGGCATAGTAGGTTAAAATCAGATGAGATGGGAGATGTTGCCTCGATCAGTGATTTGTTGTGTGCGTCCAGCAGGTTAGGGATGAGCAGCTGGAAGGTGAGGGGTTTTATTGTCAATTAGTAAAAGTTAGAACAATCAAGCTAAATGCAGGAAGTTATCAGGTATCAATAATTATTATTTCAAGTTATTAACTGCCCTTGAAAGAAGTTGATGGAACATTTCTAACCCTATGTATGAATTGAATAACAGATAAGTTTTTCACTGTGGCACCTGTTAGTGATTGGGAGATTTTTAACAGGAAGTGAAAAAAAGAAGCATAAAAAATGGAGAACAGTAAACATCTGAGTGAAGTTGACAGTCAAACTATGAGATATCGGAGAGAATCTCCAAAACAACAGCTTCTGTGGGGTGTTTCTGGATCTGGTCTGTACCTATCTATATAAAGCAGCTGAAATGTTGACCGGCTCAGTGGTGCCAAGCATCATCAGGGCGCCTAGCAAATAAAAGCTGGCCTGTGTCATCCTGCAGGTATAAATCTTCACCACTTTGACATGTTGACTTGGCCTCCTGATTCCACAAATCTCAAACTGAGAAGTCTTCCGAGATTGAAAGAATCTGCTTCACACATGTTGGTCTCTGATACAAGACAATACCCTCAAGGGTTAAATAGTCACAACAGGTCAGGGCTGCTTCAGCAGCAAAATCAGAGGCAAATTCGCTATTAGGAAGGCAGTACTCCTAATGTTATCATTATAGAGATAGTAAATAAAACCAAATAAAATGTCTGAAAAGTGTTACACTGATTTTACTCATAAGATGTGTACAGTTCATGTTATCAGTGTGATTTTTGGCGCTTTGAGAGCTGAGAATGCCTCCTTCTAATATTCTTTTCTTTGGGTTTAAACTTGAAGAGCCGGTCATCTTATTGACTGGTTTGTTTTGACATGAGACAGCCTTAACCCGGTCTGATGGGCCTGCATGCTGGCTCTGCAGCTGATTCACAGTTCGGCTGGATCCACATCTGTGGTTAAAATGACAGACCCATCATGGCTACTCTGTGGCTCACAGTGTCCCTGGTTTCTAACAACAACAACACGATTGTGTAACAACATGAAATGAGGACGCAGACTTTAATGAAACGCTGTATCAACGTTGTGCAAATGCTGCGTTAAGAATTATGGTTTATCAGCCAATGAATGGACCGCGTCCGTGTTGGCATGCTGTTAACAATGACATGTTTCACTGAGGTAAATGGAGCAGACAGAACCAGAATTAAACACGGGCCAAAATGAGTCACGGATCTGTATTTAGTTTCATCTGTTTTGAATTGAGATGTCGGAGACTGTACAGCTCGCAGGCCCAATAAAGCTCAATAAGACAATACTGACATTTTTTCTGAAAACTAAAAGCTTTCGAAAAACGCAAATGCTTACCTGAGCTCAGGTTCCATAATCACGGCAGGGTGGCGTTTCTCTTCGCTTCCACACCAATCAGCCGTTAACGTATTTTACAAGCTACTTAAGCCCTTAATAGAACACCGAGGAAGAACACAAACCGACGGTCCTACGCAGTGCCATCCTGCTGCCTTCATTCAGCCGCCGCGTCGCACAGCTGGCCGCGAGAGCACCGAGCTCGCGACGTGGGCAGGGTAGTCAGAGCCGCGTTAGCTGGGAGCAACGTTTCCACAGGCAGCCTTTAAAATAAGCATGTCAGCCGTGTGATCCAGCCAAAGGCTTCACAGGGATGTGGTTATTACCGGCCCGCATCAATCACACGGTGAATCACACAGAATGGCTGGCGTTCTGCGGCTCCGACTCCGTGAGGTGGGGCGAACCAATCAGATAGCCGAAAGATGTTTGATTGACGTATCTCTAACCAATAGTTGAGCTGAATTAGAGGGGACGCTGGAGATATACAGGAAGAAAGGCCAATCCACGTGGAGCTTTATTCTGCGGGAAGGTGGGACCCACAGGTGACACTGAGCTGTCAGGAAAAACGGATTTACGCGTGTAATCTGACTAAATAATTAAATGTGTGTCAGGTGTATTATTGGTACTAGTTTAAGTAAACTTTAACAAACTCGACTGATAGTATAAAAGTCTATAGTATAAAAGTATATCATCTATCTATCTATCTATCTATCTGTCTGTCTGTCTGTCTGTCTGTCTGTCTGTCTGCCTGTCTGCCTGCCTGCCTGCCTGCCTGCCTGCCTGCCTGCCTGTATATCTCCCACAGAAGGTAAAGTTTAGATACCTGCCTGTATTTATGACGTATTTTTGGTTTTCTATGCCTATGATCATCCTTTTTCTTTCTATTGCAGTCTATCTCTATGGTAACCTCTCACTTCAAGATAGAACTTGGGTTAATCAAACCTGTGTAATTAAAAACAGCCATTGTATTGGGGCCAAAACAATAATAATGAAGAACTTAAAAAAATATCTAATCAAATCAAAGTTTATTTATATCATAACTGACCACAATCCAGATGGTGCTGAAAATGCTTTATATGTCAGTATAATAACAGGAAGATGTTGACAAGAAGAGATAAAGGTTTAAAAAAAACAAAAACAAAAGAGAAAGAGAAAGACATAAAATGCATGGTAAAAGAATGTTAAAAACTTTTAAAAAAGGTATAAAACATAATTTTGAAAACGTATTTACATAGGAACATCCAGGTAAGTAAAATATAAAACATCAACCACTAGGAGTGAAATGACCGTCTGAACAGATGTGTTTTTGGCTATGATTTAAAAACCTGTAGCTCAGTGATGGATTGCAGCTCTGTTGGTGAAGCATTCAATCCCCTCCTCTTTTACATTTTGTCCTGTGGACATGCAGAGTTATATGCTTGGATGACAGAGTATTAACTGGGTAACAAACATTTAAAAGCTCAGTCAAGAGACTTTTAAAAAATATGTCAAAAAAGCTGATTAATTAATAATGAAACATGCTTTTATGACGTCATTAAAACTGCAAACTCTTTTTCATGCTTCCTACTAAAAGCCTCTTAGATCCTCCTGTTTTGAAAATGGAGCTTGTTATTTCAATGTTAATGATCAGTGGATAGCTTTCTGATCTCCGAGCAAGGAGTAGAAAAGTTAAAGGAGCATGAGTTTAAGCAGTATTGGTCAATCATCCAATGGGATGGACAGAGCACAAAAGAGGTGAGGAAGGGAGTACAGACAGGGTGGCTCTGCCTGATACAATACAGAAGTGATTTGTGACCGAAGGATAGCTGCAAGATGCGAGTGAACAAAACTTTACATAACTGGAAGGACATCTGATAAGAGTTATGGAATGGAGGCAGTAGCTCAAGATTTTTACCTTTCATTTGAAGAGACCCAAACAGAGATAATTAGAACTGTGTGAATTAAACGGAAAAGTCATGTTGAACAGTTTGGGGATAAAGTATGCAAGTTGAGGCTTAGATGGTTTGGTGATGTAAAGAGGAGAGACAGTTGCTGATAGGGAAGAAGAAGACTTGATTGAGCTATTGGGGCATATACTGGAAATTTAAAGAGTCTGTCTGCTCTGCTTTAAAGTGTATTCTTTACAGTTTGGTCTAAATCTGCTTGGCTTCCTTTTGTATTACTTTCATTATATCACAAGTAATACAAAAACATTTAGAAAATATGCTCTCTCACTCACCCTTCTCGCTCCTAGGTGGGGTGAGCTTCTTCATCTCAAGCTCGGGTCTTTTACCAGAGGCCTGGAAGACAAACAGCACATTTACTATTTTAGACAGAGACGTTCATCTCTTAAAGGAGAAATGTTAAGGAAGAGAAATGAATCAAACATAACAACAAAAAAACAAACAAACACAAAATAACAAAAACAAACAAAACACGGTAGCTATGGCAAGTACTTTTGAGAGTTGGAGTACTTTGTTGGGCTTAATGTAATCATGTGCTGTCACTTTGACAGTGTCGGATATAGATTTTAAGTGTTTTAATAAAGTTCTTGGGCACAGAAAGAAGTCTAAATATTTGAAAAACCGATTTTGTTTTTTTAATAGGAAACAATGTGCTTCTATGGAAACAAACAAACAATCTGGTCTGCCTTGTTAAGTAGAGATGCTGTATAAAGTGTTTAGAATAGGTAGTTTTGGGTTAACTCTTTTTTAACACACACACAAAAAATCACCTTAGCAAAGTGACTCAGGGTAATTGTAAAAAAACTAGATCCACAGCTTAGTAGAGATCTGGTAGCAGGAAACTATTTTAGTTTAGTAACAAGAAAATAAAAAGTAATTGAGAAGGTGTTTGAATGTAAATGCGATGGTGTAGAAGCCCGGATAAAATAAACTATGAAATATGTTGAGAAGGTGTCAAGAAAAGCATGTCTATAGTTCTTTTTTACAAGTCTTAGGAGTTAGTGGGATGTCTACAGTTGGATGTGATTCACTGTATATGTATACCTCGTTGAGTCGTTGTCTCTATAGCGCCCTCTATCGACTCTATTCCGAAACTTAGAAACGGTCACAAACGCAGCAGTTATCGTTGTGTCCACTGGCTCGTGAGTAGCTGTTAGCCAGCACGTTCGTTGATTAAAACTAAATAACAGCAGCGGAGTACAGACGCAAGGTAGCTTGATAAGTTTTAATTCTCACAACATACTTGTAACTGCACGTACACTCGAACTGTGGAGTTTTTTTTTTTTTTTTACCCTTTTCATTCGGTATTTCAGATGCAACGTTTGCTTTGCTAACCGACGTGCTTGGCGCTTCGACATTGGTAATCTTAATTTCGGATAAACAGCGAGGGTTGGGTAAACTCATATGTGTTAATTATAGTTGGAGTTTTGTCTCAAACGCATCGGCTTGAAGTAACTGGTATATAGCTGTGTAATGTTGGAGGGTGGTATCCCGAGCGCAATGCTCCGCTAGCATGCTAACCAGTTTGTATGAATGAAGGAGAAAGACTCCATTGTGTCTGTGTCTGTCAGAAAACGTCACTGCGTTCACCTGACCGTAATGAGTATACATGTTATACAGTAAAATATATCAAATATGTTGAATTATTTACTCGTGGACAAAAAGAAACTATCATTTATTATATCATTGTTTTTTGTTTCTTTTGCGGTGGGCCAGGGCCTGGTGACGTTAGCCAGGCTAACTTGCTTTTAACCGAACGTTAGTGAAAGTTCATATTCAGCTTTTACAGCATCTTAATGGACCATCCATTATTATTATGGTCAATTAAATTAAATACACAAGTTTCACCCCGAGCTGGCCTAGCATTGTAAGATGTGCTGCTTAAAAAGTCCTGAACCATTTCGGCTTCCACCTTTGCAGACGCCTGGCGAGAGATTTTAGCATGAAGTTTTAAGTTCTTTAAATTGGGAGGTTAGGCTAATGTGGATTGAGGTTGTTCGTTTAATAATGCTGATGGTGTTTATTGCGTGTTTGTTCTGGTTAGGTGAAGCTCAGCAGTATTATCTAAGTTATCCGGACTATAAACGTTTCTGTACGTTTCATTTATGTAACGTTTTTGTTCGTTAAAGTTTCTGCTCTACTTTAGATGGTTGTCCTGTTATATGACCTGACTTCAGCTGTCGAACAACTGGCATCAGGTTTTATTCACTGGCATGTAGTAGAGTTTGCCACTGACTTAGTGTAACTATTGTTCCCAGCTTCTGTGGCTATGCAATAAGCCCATATCATCACTCCTCCACCTCTATGTTTAACCACTGATTTAAGGTAGCATTTATTTTCCAAACATGTTGCCTGGAGTTATGCCTAAAGCTTGTTAACTAGGATGTTGCTCTATAAAGGCCATTGTTCAAGACGCCTTGTCACTGATTCAGATGCCTCCCATGCTGCTTCTTTTTGTCAAGAAGAGTTTCAAGATAATTTATATTTTTCAGCGTTTCCTGCTTATAGTCAGAAACTTTAAAGGTTTCTGTTTATTGGAGGTCTCAGAATGACCCATTGTGTTTTTCTATAGTAATCGTGAAGGAACTAAGCATTTGTACATTCAGATTCAGATTTATATTTTTAAAGATTGTATTTTTCGGTTTTATCATTCCGTCCTATATTTTTATCTCTACATTTTATTCTTGCTTCTCATAGAAGTGTTGTGTTGTGCACTAAACACCAAGGCAAATTCCTTGTAAGTCTGAAAACCTACTTGGCAATAAACCTGATTCTGATTCATAATCCTGTAAAATTTTAAATAACATGGTTATTCTCGCATTAAAAAAAATTAAGCAGAGGTTGCTTCTCTAACATCGTTGCGAAGTTAAAAATTAATGTAGTGTATGTTTTACCCTAGATTTAATGCTGTTTCAGGAATTTCAAATAAAATGTAGATTTATTTTATTTATATTGTAAAATGTTGTGAGTTAAAATGTAAATGTGTATATTGAAAATGGATACCAAGTTTTCTTCCCTCTTTTTTTTGGCTCCAATTGTAATCCAGATGGCAGAGAATGATGTTGATAATGAACTTCTGGACTATGAGGAGGATGACGAGCCTCAGGGACTCCCAGAGAGTGGCACCCCTGCCAACAAGAAGGAGGTGAAAGGATCCTATGTGTCTATTCACAGCTCGGGCTTCAGAGACTTTCTGCTCAAACCAGAGCTGCTCCGTGCCATCGTTGACTGTGGATTTGAACATCCTTCAGAAGGTAACAAACCGTTCTTGAAATAACCCACTTAAATCTTTTAAATATTACTGAATGAGTTAGTAGTGGTAACTGGACAGAGGACTTGTAACTTTGAGGGATTAAACAACAATCCCATAAGGGTTTATTAGTTTTAGTTTCTGCCACTTTCTTGGATGTAAACCAGTTTGTTTGATCTATGTGACGTATGAAGGCTCTCTCTTTTATAATTTGCTTCGTTTTTAGTTCAACACGAGTGTATTCCTCAAGCTATTCTTGGCATGGATATTCTGTGTCAGGCCAAGTCTGGTATGGGAAAGACGGCTGTGTTTGTGTTAGCGACACTGCAGCAAATCGAACCCGTGGACGGCCAGGTGCGTTTGTTATTAAACTTCTTGGATGCTTTCAATGCGGCAAAAAAAACTCAGCAGCCTCAGTGATATTTACTTTACTGCACAACAATGTAAAGACCTTTTAGAATGACAATTCTTTTTGTTCCAGGTGTCTGTTCTTGTGATGTGCCATATTCGAGAATTGGCCTTCCAGATTAGCAAAGAGTATGAGCGCTTCTCCAAGTACATGCCCAGTGTCAAGGTGTCTGTGTTCTTCGGCGGTATGCCCATCAAGAAGGACGAGGAAGTGTTAAAGAAGAACTGCCCTCACATCGTGGTAGGAACCCCTGGCCGTACGCTGGCCCTCATTCGGAACAAGACTCTCAGTGTGAAGAACATCAAACACTTTGTGCTTGATGAGTGCGATAAGATGCTGGAGCAGCTGGGTGAGTTACAGGGTAATTGACGGATAAAGAGGTGAAGTGCCTGACATGTTAACAGTGACTAATTTCAAGCGCTCTTGGGATATTTATTTTTTTTCTTTCAGACATGAGGCACGACGTGCAGGAAATCTTCAGACTGACGCCTCATGAAAAGCAAGTTATGATGTTCAGTGCTACACTAAGCAAGGATATTCGTCCTGTCTGCCGCAAGTTCATGCAGGATGTAAGTTATCACGGTGCAGCTTCATCCCTCATTAAAATGTGTCTCATCCATCAATTTAATCCCCTAGACTTCTAGATCCTCTTAGATCTCCTCCTTTATCTACGTATATAACGTTTAGCAGGTTTTCTGTAGGATCTAGGTTTTGGGAACTAAGAGGGACCAGGAGAAAAGTTTATTTGTTCTGGCGACCCATTTCTGTCTCTTTGCTTGTTTATTTTGGATGACAAAACTATGAGTGACTCTGTGGTAACGCATTTCATTTTACACCTGTGATGTGTCTGAATTTTTATTGAACCTTGTCAAATCTTCCAGAGTCCAGTATTCTAGGTGCTTTTATAAGGTTTTTCCTTTGTGGTTGGAATAGAAACAGACCCACAGAATAACGCCTCCTCTACTATACTTTACAGTAGACATGAACAACCGTCTAACAGTAACACTTTGGAAACTTCTTTTTAAACTCTTTGCCACCATCCTGGTCGTTGTGCAGAGAGAGAAGATAAAAAGTTTTCTGTCTAGTCTAATGAATAGTAATCAACCTCCTGACATGGAAATCACTCAGCTTTGCCGTTTGAATCCCAGGTTACGACTCAGAGATTTAGATGTTTGGACTTTGGTAACACAAGCTAACGTTAGCTTTGAGGGCTTAAAATTCTAATCTGTGAATTCATTTTTTTTTTTTTTTACCACAAAATCTATTTCCCCCCCCCCCCCAAGTTTCATGATAATATTAACAAATGGCTGCTTTACTATGTACTGCTTTAAAAAAAAAAACTTTGATTTCAATTATCAGGGGACCTTAATTTAAAGAGCAATAAAATTCAAGCTGTGAAAACTGTAAAACAATCAAGTTTCACAACAATGACGATTAAAACCACTAAATGTTTGCAGCTAGTGTTCAAACACATATAACTTGTTTATCAGTGATAAGGAGACAAGCGTGAACAAAAAGTGATGAACTAATCACCAACAAAAAAATCGATTAATCCTTTATATTGAGTAATTGGCCAGCCCTTGGCGAATGTCAGCTGGTACGGTCTGGAGGTGTGTACCACTAGTCTGCAGCGATGCCCAGAACTGAGAAGAACAGCTGCTGTTCTTTGTGCCATCAACTTCAGCAAGCAGTTGCCAATCTGACTGTTTAGTGAAACAGGTGTTCTAATCCTCGCTCGTTATGTGTGTGACACGTGCTAAACTAGGGATCCCGATCCAATATTATTATCGATAGCTCTACAATATTGGCTACTCATACTCTACTGCAACTCATTGATTCATTTTACATGGGTCAGTGGTTTTTATACCTTTTGTTGTTGACGTCTTTCCCTTGTTTTAGTGATATTACATGATCAAGCCTTTTCTAACATTCTACATTATAAAATAAGTAATAAAAGCGGGTATGAGTCATTCTAATATTGTATCGGATTAATATCTCTATTGGCCAATTCTTAAAGCTGCAGTATAGTTATCGTATCTGAAATGAAAAAGTTGTATCAGGATATCCCGACTAGCATCACTGTCCGCTGTGCTCACACTGGACTAGAGCTTGGTTCACGCTTGACATGTCCAGTGTGCTCACAGCAGGCAAAACTACGTATTTTGGCCTTCCGGCCCCTCTATGCAGCGTCCGTTCAGACAGAATTTCCACACTGCACACCTAGGAAAATTTGAATCCACACTGAAAACCTGGCGAGCGAGCAGCGGCTCCTGCTGGGGAGGGTTCACAAATATAAACATCTAGAGACATTCTTTGATTTACTCTGTAAACATCAGCACTATCAATAAATTGCGGACAAACTCCTGGAAATAAAGCGCTGTGGCTGTGGACTCGGAACGGGAAAAGCAGCTCAGAGTATAAATGCGGCAGACGACGTGACTGGCGGCTCATTTTCCACTCGGATTTTACGTCCGTCAAACACGACGAGCTCTTGGACGCCCTTTCGTGGCACAAACCATTAAGAATAACGGGTTTTAAAGCTTAGTGGGGTTTGTGTGTCACCATTTCTGAAAGGCCCATTAACATCATCAGTGCCCTCGGCTGTCTCTGCACTCTTGACTTGATAAACTGTAAAGAAATCGCGTCATCAGCCAACTAGGAAAAATGCTTTTGACTTGGTGTCTAACTTTTTCTTGCTGCTGAGAGGTTATTCAAAACTTTCTCATTTCTTTTTATGGTAGGATTGGAATATAGGCCTAAATGAAAAGGCACATAGATCTCCCTCTACTCGTTCTCCATAATAGTTACTGTATTTATAAATAGTCAAATAAAATGTAAACGTTTCCTTGCAGTTTCTTTTTTTTTCTCAATTTCCTTTGATGTTTTTGTATTAATTCACATTTTTAAAAATAAGGTTCTGAATTGTCCTTGCAGCGGGCAGACTTGGAGATTTCTTTCTTTTGTAATTATCAGTGTGTATAAGTGGATTCAAAAGTTTCAGGAGGTGTCACAAGAAAAAGACTGAAAGTTTTAGTTTTTGTTCATTTGAGGTTAAAATAACTGCTAACATTTACCTATCTATATTGTTAAGAGTTTTGTAGGTGCTAAACTAGAGTTTAGCTAAAAAACAAACTACGATCCCTGGCAAAATGCCAGTAAAAGGCATTTCTTCCAATCCTTTAAAGGCTGTGAATGGGCATTTATTGTTTTATATATATATATATATATATATATAAATTTATATTATAAATAAAAATGTACATTTCAAAGATTGAGGGAAGCAGAAAAGTCTGTTGCTTTCATACAGTTTAGCTGAGAGCGTCATATCTGACATTTTTTAAACATGAAGCATTTCTCACAAAATTATTTATCTAAACTTTTTGTTACATAATTTACATGTTAAATTTCTGTCAAATGGTTAATGTCCTCCTGCAGTTAAGTCCCCTTCAGCTTTGCCCACTTGTGGCTGTCAGTGTCATAAGTGGCCATTTTCAAAGGGGCAAAGGAAACCTCCTTAGCAGTTCTGGTTTGGCCATAAGGCAATGATCTCATGGCTATGCTAAGTGCAGGAGAACAGATAGTGGGCCACCAGGAGCTATTTCTCTACCAGTACTCCACAGGGAACCTTCAACCTGTTCTTTTTATTTCTAAATGATTAAAGAGGTATGTTCATGCAGCTAGTTTGTTTTCCCCCACTGTGCAGCCCATGGAGGTGTTTGTGGACGATGAGACCAAGCTGACACTGCATGGCTTACAGCAGTATTACTGCAAGCTGAAGGACAGCGAGAAGAACAGGAAGCTGTTTGACCTCCTCGATGTGCTCGAGTTCAACCAGGTACATCAGATGCCTGGAGTTAAACAACCCTGGCTCTTTCTTTAAAGACGGTTAAAGCTGAAGCTTTTCTCCCATGACAGGTGGTGATCTTCGTCAAGTCCGTGAATCGTTGTGTTGCTCTGTCCCAGCTGCTGGTGGAGCAGAACTTCCCTGCTATCGCAATCCACAGGGGGATGGCACAGGAGGAGAGGTAGGCGGTGTTTTGCTTGTCTCACGTTCTGCTAACCATGTATCCTATTGGGACTGAGGTTTTGTGTTGGACAGTAAAACAAAGCTTTAACAGCTTTTCCCAGCGCTGATGGTGTTTCCTGCTTCTCCCCAGGTTATCCCGGTACCAGCAGTTCAAAGACTTCCAGAGGCGGATCCTGGTGGCCACCAATCTGTTCGGCCGAGGCATGGACATCGAGAGGGTTAACATCGTCTTCAACTACGACATGCCTGAGGACTCTGACACGTACCTTCACAGAGTCAGTGCACATTGTTTGATTTGTTGCAAGACGTAATAGATGTGTGTGTGTTAGCAAATATTCTTAATCAGGCTTTAGAAGCATGTCTGTATGAATTGATCTGACTCTGGATGTCTGTTGAGCCCCCGTGTTTTTTCTGTTTAACATCAGGTGGCCCGTGCCGGCAGGTTTGGAACCAAAGGCCTGGCCATCACCTTCGTTTCAGACGAAACGGACGCAAAGACTCTGAATGAAGTCCAAGACCGCTTCGAGGTCAATGTAGCGGAGCTGCCTGATGAGATCGATATCTCCTCCTACAGTAAGTTTCCACCATGTTCACATATGCTATCTCTATTACAAAACGTAGAGATGGAAAAGATGACTGCACTTACTTTCCCTATATCCTATTACCTCTTAATAAAATAATTGAAAGCAATTTCTGCCTATTTTTATTTGGCTTAAGTTTTTTTTCTCTTGACAAAATGTGATGGTAGTATTTTTGAAAAGGATGTTATCAGCTTTGTGTTGAGAAGTTTGGAGTTTGAATAAATTCAATTCAGTTTATTCATAAATTGCTAATTCATGTCTGCATCTTAGTTAAGGAATTTGGGATATTTAGAGCAGTGTTTTTCAACCCTGGTCCTCAAGGCACACTGCCCTGCATGTTTTAGATTCTTCCCTGCTT
>JAUZNJ010068863.1:0-11207 GCA_034780135.1 Jordanella pulchra
ATTTTCATTTATCTTGTTACTCAAGAGTGCTAAACAAATAAACTTAATAAGGTATTTTCACATGTCAAAATATTACTAATTAACCTTTGATATATAAGCCTCTTCCACTGCCATGCAAAACAAATATCCAGTTGGTTTTCCACATTAAAACTAACTTAAATGAGTTGACATGATAAAACATAAGGAGATACACATTATTTACAGAAATCTGACTTTCATCTCTGTGTTAAACAGAACAATCAATTAGCAAAAATTAACTTTATGCTCTTCCCACATTAAATGGCTTGGTGTGATTTCTTGAGCTCATGCATGACACTGAATGATTCGCTTTTATCACATGGGAGAGTGATAAAAAGACTTTTCAAACAACCGTTACATATCTTGCCAGGCTTCAGTGCAGCTGCAATAGGCTCTTCATAAACCAATTAGATGAAGAAAAGGTCACGCAGCAGCCTTGGAGAAAAAGAGATAAAAGCCTGATTGTATTGGCTCAGTTGCTAATTTTGACCATCACATTTTCCTCTTATTCAGCTCAGAACAGACGTAAGATGAGGCTGTGTGCTCATTTTATTTTTCAGACCGCAGTTGATAGAAAGGAGCAAACTTTAATAAAATGGACAACTGAGTTCATAGGATGCTGAATAAGTATAAATCTAATCTATACTAGAAGTTTTTTTTAGGAATAACAACGGTAGAGATGAGCTGATTATCGAAGGAAATTAGGGGGATCTGAAATCATCGACTGTATTAAGGATCTGGATCATAGATAAAACTATGAAACCATTGCAGACGCTACACACGGTTTGCCTTCATGAGGTTCAACATTTTTAACCCTCTACTGAATCATAAGGAAAAATGAAAACTTTTATAATATTTATCAAAGACTTTATGTAAATAGAGAGACTTACATAAAGTAATCACATATCTTTACTCTAAAACCAGAAATGTATAACATGTTAGATCATAAATAAGTTGCTTTTATCACATTTAAGACAAAGAACCTTCTGGTTTCTGTCTGGTTAAGAATAAAAGTAGAAACAATAAAGGTGTACATAAGGATCCAATCGATATCAATAAATTCTGAAGCTGCCCTGTTCAGTTTCTAGGTTTATTATTTTGTTTCTTGAATTAGGAAGCTTGATAGCTATGGCTCCAATCTAGTTTCAGTTCCAGCTATGAGCTTCAGTCCATGTTGTTAAATTAGACTCGTTTTATCTTTAGCCACATATATTGCAAAGTTGTTTCCAGGTATAGCGCCATAAAGGAGGCAACTCAAGGTGGTCATTTCATATCTTTACTATTTTGTTAGAGCTGACAGATGCAACCTTTGCTTTAGGTCTCTTGGGAACAGACACACGTGTTGCACAGTAGGTCAACTGCCAAAGTCTTGACTTTAACTACAAGATCGATTGTTACAGGCGATGTTGTGAAGCACATTACTGAATGAATTGTATCTGATTAGCAAACTTAAGGGTAAAAAATATTTTCTAAATCAAGTCAGTAAAATTATTTCAAGGCAACAACAAACAGATTGAAGTCAAAGGCTGATGGTTTTAGCCTTGAAACTTGGAGTGGAGGCTATTTTCAGTAAGCAGGCCTTGATTGCTTTCTCACAAAACTGTGGGTTGGTTTGACCAGCTTTTATCCCCATTAATAATTATCATTTGAAAGCAGCATTTTGTATTTAACCAGGTTATTTTCCGTAATATAATTCATGAAAAAATATATAGGAGGGCACACTTTAATTTTTTTACCCCAGGATTTTTTTGGAAATGAAGGCTGATAATCCACTAGGCTGACTAATGCGTACACAATTATTATTTTTGTAAAAATCAACAATATGTGCTAAAAGTAATACTTTATATTGATATTGCATGTTTTACTATGAAAAACAGCTATACTTTTTTTATGCATGAACATTTTCTCGCTCATATTATTATATATCTGTACTCCTGGCATCATTTGATATGTTTAGCTTTTTAAATGCTTTGTCCTGCGCAATAATCATTCAGCTGCACCATCACTCAGTCTGATGATGAGTCATTTTTGGCTCATGGTAAAGAAGAAAGAAAATAGGAAAACTCACCCCTCAACTCCAGCTGTTACAGATTACTGGAGTTTGATGTTTTGATATATATAGAAAATCCCATATATTGGTATTAGGTGTGATTGAGACACTTGAATTTAGATTTCTGTATATTATTCTCTGCGAATGATTTTCAGCTACCATTTCAAAAGGAGACACATTTGTTTTGTCTGTCATTCACCAGTACCCAGTGCATAAAGCTTAAGTATCTCTCTGCTTTGTCAAAGCGGCAAGACGAGGAACATGGCCAAAAAAAGCACCCAGCAGGTCCAGGCTCTGCTGCCAGCAGAGATGCTGTTATTGTAGCATCGCATAAAAACAGACAGACGCAGATAAAGCAGAACAGTGTAGGAACAAAAGCATGTATGTGATCTTTTTTTAAAGGAATACAGTTGACCAAGACCAAAGCAAACCCATTGAATGCAAAACAAGATGCCTATCATCTACATATAGACCCGTTTTAATGCTTGGTGTGCAGGATCTTCTTTTAGAAGCCTTTGCAGAGCTCAGAATGAAATTGTTAAAAGTGAACTTTCCCTGTGTGGTGTGGTAATAAAGCTGCTTCACCTTGCTGCTGCTCTCTTTGTGTCTATAGCAGCACATCTTCACTATAAATAGGGCCTCTCAGAGAAGCCAGGTAATAAATGTGTTCGGATTTGGAATGAAGAATAATGCCTGTGCAGTTAAGTCTCTCTGATGGGCGGATATATCGTAGAACCTGAGCTCTCATCATCAACTGGGAGGATTATAAGGCCTCATCACTGAGCAGCCAACTGTCTATACTTTTTGAATCAGGTGTAATTCAGCATCATTAAAATTCTCAGCCAGTTAAAAGAAGACATATCTGCACTTTGTTCCATCTCTCCATCTATTCTACTCTTCCCCTCCTTCCTGGATATTTTCCTGCCCCCTATCTCCATCGCCTGCCCTCATTTCTCTCATGCTGTCTGAAAGTTAAGGCTTTTCATTGACTTTGCTGACTCTCAGACTCTGAGGACCACTGTAGTTGAATCTTCCAATCCTGATGCTGACATCTCTTCTCAATTAAATCCAGCACCTTGGCTGCAGACCCTGAAGGTTTGGGTGGTCAATTAAAAGCAGATTTTTGTCATATCTAACAGTGCTCATGACTTGATTAAAAGCTAGACTTTTCTGATTAATATAACAGGATTTACATATTCTGAAACCAAATCTACATCAGGTTTTTACTTTAACTTTATCTTGATTAAATGTGTTTTTTAATCAGGATAAAAAAACAAATGTTTAATCAAGACGAAAAATGTGGTTTTACCTACAACATAATAAATAAACTTAAAGGAAAAGAATGAGGGATTGAAAGAGATAGATAGATAGATAGATAGATAGATAGATAGATAGATAGATAGATAGATAGATAGATAGATAGATAGAAAGAAAGAAAAACATGTTTTCTGCTAGATAAAAATACTTTAATGTATTATTTCGAGAAAACATAATTATAATACAATAAGCTTTTATAACTCGTTTGATAAGAAGTGAAAGTTGTATTCAATTACTTTATATAATAGCATACAGATTTTTACTGTATATCAAATCCCAGGGTTTTGGAATATTTCTGTAGATTTTGTGTTACAGTCTATTGAACAAGAGTTTTGAATATGGTTTGGGGGCTTTTATAACAAATGTTGCATCTATCTTTTAAGCTTAAATAAGGAAAAAAACTGCATAAGTTTAGTCAACAAAGAGCTGATCTGTGAGGCTGCTTGTCAGAACCTGCACGGTTTGGAAGAGGAGTCAGTGAATTTACAAAGAAACTAACAGATTGTTCCTACAAAGAGAAATATGTCGTGAAAAAAAAAAAAATCCCTGGTAAATTTCATTTTACTTTCAGGTAGTACAGAAATGAGAGCTAAAAGTCTGGCTGTTGGCCCAAAGGGACTTGTTGAACTATGGTAAACAGAAGAGAGTTATGTCTTCAGGAGCAGACAAACAGCATTTAATATGGTGCTGGGAGCAGCCATGAATCCTGGTGTTTTTATGTGGCACTAGAGACTGAAAGCACTACATGTTGGATATAAATCCAAGGCAACAGGATTTAATGTAGATGCTGAGAATCAATTAATCAAAGCTGCTGAGGTTTGTGAAAAAAACAAAAAAATCCTACATTGTGGATGAAATTGTGTCCTTTGTTCCTCTAAACTGAAACCAGGCGGCTGTGCTCCTAAAATCAATGCTTTGTTGAAGCTTTCTTATGTAAACCAGTTCAGACCTGCAATGAGTGGTTCACATGTCAAATCTATTCAAGGTTCTTTTTTTTACTCTCTCATGGTAAAGGATACATTTTCTTTAACATCGAGGTATACATGTGTTGGACTTTTTTCTTTTGTTTCCTGGTCTGGTGTTTCCGCCCCATCCACCGAACCCAATTCATGTATCTAGATGCTGTTTGTTTACACACTGATCTCTGTGGATACTGCCTTTTTGGTCCAGTGGTAGCAGTAAATTGAGCAAAATAAAAACAATGTTTCCTGATTATATTTTGCACCAAATAGCATAGAAAGATTATTTCTAAATACAGTTATATTCACACTGTCATGTACTATGTGGAAAAATTCACCATACCTTTTATTTCTTACTGCCACTGCTGTCTGGCATTAAGTGAGGCTAAATTTATCTTGCTTTTTAAGCATCTGTGTAAAACAGAGACTTAACAGCCCCGGTTTGGTTTCCTCCAATGTAGGAGACTGAACAGTCGTCGCTGCACTGGATTGGATAAATGCAGGTCAGCTTGATTTGGGTGTTCATTTTGGGATGAACCAGTTTTCCTCTGAGTGTGTTGTTGGATTTGAAATGTTTATGTTTAGAGTAAATACTTATGGGTTTCAAAGAAACTCCTGACAAATACAGAATTAAACAGAATTATGCTGCACAGGAGAATCAGCAGCTTTGGGCAAGATTTGTTTGTATGTTTGGACGTCAAGAACCAAGGAAACACTTTTGACAACCAAAAGGTTCAGACAGAGAGGATGGATGGTTTGAAAGAGCGGTGAAGGAAGCCATCTTTGTGAAATGAGAAATGCCATCTGAACATCATTGAACAAACAACAAATTCAAATGGCCAAACACATAACCAACAAAAGACTATAACAATGCACCAAACACTGTACATATGACACAACACATTAGAACGACGGGCGGGTTTTTGATATGCGTCTGACTTGGAATGTGCTTAGAAGGATGAATGTTTATGGTCCTTAAAACATCAGTGCTCCAACTACAGATTGTTCTGGTGTAAGCTGACAGAACAAGCTAAGACTCCTGACTAGGTGTTGAGATGTCTTCAGAAAAACTGAAGAAAAAGTCTGTTTGTCTCTGTTTAAACCGTTTTATGGTTTGCATGACCAGGATGATTGAAAATTTGGAAAGTCAGGAAAAATATGGTAAGCTAAAACATCTAATTCAGCTTTCCAGACGCCTGAGTTGGGTATGTTACTCCGTTTAAAACAAATATAATGGGCAGGACAAGTGGCTTAGACGTAGACTGCCTAAAGCTATCCGTTGCTGCAGAGGTCCAGGGTTTTAGTCACAATCCTGAAACCAGTTACTGCATTTCTGCCCCTTTTCTCTTTGCCCATTTCTTCTCTCATTCTACTGCAAAAAAGGCCTATAATGCTATAAAAGGAAGATCTACTCAACTATAAATAGTGCTGGGATGTTTGCCTTTGCTGTACTGGTTTTTTTGTGGTAGTTAAGACCTAAGAAGGTCTGGTGTAAGAAAACCTTACCCAATGAAACCAATACTGTCAAAAAGAATGGGTAGAAAATTCAAGGAAACTATTTAGCATATATAGTTTAGTTCTTAAGTTATTAATAAATACCTGTAAATAAATACTGGGCTTATATGTTGTTACAACACGGCAGCATCATCTGGAGAAAAAAAAAAAGATGAGATAAGGGTTAATGTAGCAGGAAACCAAATTTCTTTATGTCTTTTCGGCTGCTACCTTGTTTTCACTGCAAGTGATGCTCACAAAGTTTTCCACCAGATGATCTTACAGACACAACCATGATTCAAACCTGGGTCCCCTGCATTAGAGAGTCAAAGGTTTAAACTGATGCACCAATGGGACTAAATTTGGTAACTAAGTTAAACGGCCTCTCCAAGGCTAACTCTAGACCAGGCATGCCCAATCTCGGACCTCAAGGGCCGCTGTCCTGCAGCTTTTAGAGTTTCCCTGTTTCAGCACAGCTGATTTCCATTGATAGCTGATTAACAGCCTTTTGCTGAACTGCAGTCATCAGAATCAGCCGAGCTAAAGCAGGGAAACCTCTAAAACCTGCAGGACACCGGCCCTCGAGGACCGAGATTGGGGAAGCCTGCTCTAGAATATCCAGTGATAACAACTGTCTATTCGTGCAATTAGACATCGGGAGAAGAGAGGGAACCAACCTGCATGGTAGTCAATCAATTACCAGTGCTGGCTTATTATTTATCGCATCAGCATTGAATGACTTTGGAATGGATATATCCTCCTGTAACAGGAAAGCAGTCACCACTAGGTGGGCAATAGTCTTCATTTTGGCTCATATATCACATCACAGTAGTTCAAAGCAAAATTTCCCTTTCGGTAAATAAAAATCTGACCACAAAGGAAAGTCTGGCCGATAAGAAGAGTAAATATTATGCACCAGTGGTTCACAAAAGGAAGAAAAGTTCCATATTTGTGCAAATTTGGTATTTTTTTCTTTTATTTGAATGATGTAATAGTAACACTTTTCCCCGTATTGGGTTCCATGTCTTTTGTTCGATCTCTATAATACATCTGTAAGTCAAGGGAAGTGCTGTGCTGCAGTGCTTTAATATCTGCAGTAAGGAAGTTTATTTGAGGAAGATTTTGAACAAACACCTCAGGTTAGAGTGGCGGTGTGTGTTCACATGCTTTTAAGAAGCACACACTCTAAAGGTAGGATCAGCACATCATTAAGTAATTCCCTAAGAACCTGAAGCCTCTTGTATTTCAAAGATGGGCAGATGTCCCACAATCCATAATACACTTGATGAATTAAAATGGCAGGCTGCCCATTAAGAACAGTAAAAAAAATATAAAAGTCCTTCGACGGAATTTTCCAAAGTTTATATATTGGATATAAAAAGAACTTTCTCAGGGGTTGTTTGTCATGATGTATAGGTGGAAAATATAACAGATCAATTGGGATAAAAAGAGTTAAAGTTGAATTATGGCACCTGATGATTAAAACTGCAATACACTGACTTATATTCCTCTGGAACATCAACCCTGAGGATGGATTTTATAAAACCTAAAATGAAATCAATTGATTTTTATAAAATTATCAAAGAGGTATGAGAATTAGGTTAAACAAAGTGGTGGCTGCATCATCCTTGATCCATGCTCTTCATTAGCAAGGACAGAAAATCCAGAAAACTCCAGAAGGAAAACTATTTTGAGGACATCCAATAAAGGTGGATGTTCACGTCTCAGCACTGAAAAAAGGTTGAAGTTGCACACTCACTCTTGCAAGACATTGTATCTATTCAAACTTTAGTACAGATGAAATAAAAATGATTGGTCAGCATCCAGACTGGGTGCCTGAAAACAGAATAAACGGGTATTACCTTTGAAATATAACCCAATGCAAATTTCCCTTCTGAAGGCCAAATAAAGGATTATTAGTTTATTTTTATCTCTCGAGCTTCTTTACCTCCTCTGCCCTTACCACAGTCACATACAAACACAATCACTGGATCAATTTCTTCGGATTGGATTGATGGTGTGTGAGACTTCTGCTGACTAAGGCGTTGCCAAATATAGTGAGTTATAGGGAAATTATGCTTTGGTGCCACTCTATCCGTGAAGGAGATGCACTTTGTCAATCCAGATCTTTAACTGGTGTCACTACTGCACCACCCGGAGACTCTCACCTACCCCGGGCTGCTAAAGGAGACGTAGCTGGTGTCACTGCATGAGTGATAAATGCATCGCAATTTAGTTATTTAGATCAATAACAGGGGCCTTCTACATTTGTTGAATTAATTTTAGTCCCACGGTGTCATAAATTGGACTCCTGTGATGCTGATTAAGAGCAGATAAAACAGGTGACGGTGGTAGAAATGTTGGGGTGGGTTGAAAAACTACTGTGGTCAGGGTGATGAAACAAAGGAAAGCAGAATTTCTTTCTTCCTTCATGCCCGTTCATTTCCATATGTCCCCCCTGCTCTCTTTCCCATCCATCACATTTCACTCTGGGCAAGACAGCTGTCTAGAGCTGAAGCATATTCACAGTTCAGCAGTCCATCAAATTGCACCAAATACAGTAATTCTTCAGTCAAGCTTCAGCAGGGGGTGAAGAAGAGGGAGGCATGAAGTGTCAAAGAAGCAGAGCTGTGTTTGTCAATCTGCTTACCTTAACCATCTCAGACCCTGGCAGGGCATGACATGCTAACTTTATATGCATGGAAAAAAAAAGGCCAAATGTCATTACTATGACTCAACAACCACACAATGGAGAGAGAATTGTAAGAACAAAGTTTGCCCCAAATACATAAACAGTTTATTTCAATCATTAGAAACAAGAAGAGTATGAAGAAGTACAAAACTTATTTAGGAGAGAGACAGTATGTTGACATAGTTTTATGAAATTCAATGTTTCATTAGGCATTAAACCAGCTTTCCAATATTAATTGTTCCAGCCTAATGTAATTAAGCTGTTTAAACCCAGATTGTTGTCACACAGTAATGAGGAAGGCTGCATTTTCTCCTTGTACAGCCAAATGCCACGAGGTTGTGAAGTACGAACAGATAACAGAACCTCATTAAGCGCACATGGTGAAGTATAAAGGTCAGATGGGTTGTAAAGACTCAAATAATGTCTTCATGGATAAGGTCTCTGCACAATGTCAGGTCAAACCTGTTTAGAGAAAGTGCCATCTGCTCCTCACCCAAATAAATATTGCAGTGTTTAGTCAAGATGACACAAGTTAGGGTATGTGGTTGAGAAGCTGCCAGGACTGGTTAATATCTTCCTGTTTGCCTTTGACAACAAAAATACACTTTGTAAAAGCCTGCTCTATTAGAACTCTATGTTAATTACACTAAGGCTTCCTTATTAATTATTTAACGCTTCCTATTTACAGTGCTTTGGTTCTTACATCTGCAATACAAACGCCTGATAAAAACTAAAGGTCAAACAACGATTGTAGCTGTAACCGATGTAAACAATAGGGTTTTGGCCTCACTGATAACATCCTTGCAGAGGTTAATATTACCTCCACAGACCTGTTGCTTACAGGACCAGGACCAGTCAAGCACCCATCATAGAAACAAGGGAACTTTTAAACCGTTACTACTGTATATAAAAGCACCATAAGGTGTTCTATACACCGCTGTTTACACCTGTTTGTTGTTAATTGGTTGATAAAACGGCCAATAAGGACACAACATGGAAAAATAATCATAAAAATAGTGTTAATTTTTAAAAAACATATTCTGATTCAGCATGTTCACCCCTCCACCATCATTTCGAATACAGTCTCATTCCAACTTGGAAACATCTAAAAGCTGCAGGACACCTGCCCTCGAGGACCAAGTTTGAGGAATAGGATCCAGGAGTTTGTCCTGCAGCTTCACCCACATTGTCTACTGATGGTCATCAGAGAACCTGTGTACTACAGACATGCTTCTCTCAGCGTGCACCAGGGCAGCGGTGGCTACAGTGTAGTTTGTCACCATTGATGAGCGAATGACTAAATATAGTGTAAAGTTATTTTTAATCCCCTTTCTTGAAAAGGAACAATATAGGTACAGGTCATTTGAATTTTTGCTTAAATATTGTGCTAAAGTTTTTGGGGAAGATTCCAAAAGGTTTTTGTTTTTCTTTTCTTTTTTTTCACATATAATGGTATGCCTCCATTTGCCTCCTTTCATCGCAGATAGACGTTCTCAAATCA
The DNA here is from genome assembly GCA_034780135.1 of Jordanella pulchra. NCBI lineage: Eukaryota > Metazoa > Chordata > Actinopteri > Cyprinodontiformes > Cyprinodontidae > Jordanella > Jordanella pulchra. The sequence continues at coordinate 10,032 of JAUZNJ010068863.1, forward strand.
AGATCAAAAAGTACCAAGAAAAATATTCTTGCCTTATTTTTAATCATGTTCTAATTCTACATAAAACTGTGCATTATTTTTTTAATCAACATTGTTTATAAGTAAAGGGAGGGTTTAAATTTTGTAAATGTGGGACAGGGGACTCTTTTTCTTTGTGCCACATTTCTGTGGAGCCTGAGGTGTTTTATTTTGGCCTTTTAGAAGAAAAGTTGTTACCGAATTTCAATATGTGTATCCATGTGGAAACGTCACATAACAGCCTCAAGCTTATGGCACTGAGTGCAACATATTAAAAATAATGGTACGTAGACACACATATCAATGAAACTAAATGCCAAAAAACAAAGACCTTCTGATAGAAAGAATATTTCTTTCTGACAGTCCTTTGTATTAAATGGTGTTGTCAAAAAAAGAAGAAAAGAAAGATAATGTTAAAATTAGAGTTTTGGAAAAGGCTCCATGTGCAGGCCTGTTTAATCTTCACCACGTTATATTTTTGGTAAAGATTTGTTCTCATTGGTTCAATTGTTGGTTCTTCTCTTGACCGTGGCTTGTTAACCCACAAAGTGAGTGCACTTTATTTAATTCATGGAGCTGGCACTGGTCCATTTGCTGTACATTTTTATATTGAGGCAGGCTTCACTCAAATCCCCTTTATGAAAATTGCCTCTACTCTGCATTTCCTCGGTGTGGTTAGAACTAACCTGTTGAACTCAAACAGCAACTGGTTCCCATATATTAGGCATTGCAAACATTATGTCAATTACTGGGCTGTATATATTAACTAAGGTAATCAAGACATAGCAGTTAAACATTAGCTGATCTGCACTCAGTGTGCCTACCCGTTGTAGATATAACCTGTAAAAAAATATGGATGCCCAAACACCTGCAGTGAAGCGGCTTTAAACATCTGAAAATCCCATAAGGAATTCAGTTTGGTCAGACTTTTGTTCATTACTGGCTTTTGTTGCATGGTGTCTGCATGTTCCTTGGAGCTCCCTCTGGGCTTTGCACTGCGGCAGAGTGGAGGCTGTAAAAAACCTGAACATTTTTTTTTTTTTTACAAAAAGAGGGCTAATGTGAAGAAACAGAAAGGCTTGATACTTAAGTTACACAGAATTAATTTTCTATATAACCTTTCAAAATGCCCTTACATTTGTGGTTTTCAATGTTTCA
>JAUZNJ010068863.1:11307-26118 GCA_034780135.1 Jordanella pulchra
GATACTTAAGTTACACAGAATTAATTTTCTATATAACCTTTCAAAATGCCCTTACATTTGTGGTTTTCAATGTTTCACACACCTCCTTTAAGTTACTAATCCCTTCAATATAGAAATGGTACCACAACAATCACCATGTTTTAAACCACAACTTAGCTTTGGTACGCTTTCATATACATATAGTACTGTTTGTTTGCTCTAATGGAGCTGAATACTTAGCAGATATCTGTTGTATATCTTTGTGAGATGAACTTATAGTTAGTTAGGTGTTATTTAAATGCGTTGCTGCTTCTAATTTACTCCAGACTGATGTGACTAGCAGACACATCATTTGCTGCTACTGCACCATCAGGCTGGGGTTCCTGCTGTAAAACCTAAACTGCTTGAGAAAAGTTTGGACTATAACATGTTGTACTCTAATTTAAAAAGGTCACACAGGCAGAAATCTATAAACTGGACTAATTATGACAACAGCAGATATGGATGATCGAAAAGGCCTCTAATTTAATGAATTAAAACTGTCATTATTTCTATTTGTAAGCGTAAACATATTTATTTAACTTAGAAACTGTGTTTATCCTAAGTAAATGAATAACTAAATGAAAAAGGTATTTAAAATGAAACTATAACTGGTTTTGTTGTTAAGCTATAAATGATTATGAAATTTATATTTTTACTTCACTGCAATGTGCCAAAGACATAATTCATTCATTTTCACTTTGTCTTAAAGATGAAAATCATTCTTATTAGTAAAAAAATAATCATAGATTAGGGACACAGAGGAGCTTAAAATATTATTTATAAATGTACATTTTTAGGCACGATTTTATCAAATGTTTAATTGAAATTTGATAACATTTCTCAATTTAAATACTATGTCAATTGATCAACCAAGACTCAAGTATAGAAATATATTTGTCTGAACTGAATGATCACATATACCTTGATATAGTTCGATCTACTTGGTAGGATTTTGGGAGGGGTGGGGGGCCAGATATAATTGTCACAAGTGGCTGCCCATTTCCTCTTATCTTGTTATGGGTCCAGTCAAAGCTTTCTGCCTGGTCCTGGAAAAAGTTAGTTAGAGAGCAAAGAGTTCAAATCAAAGGATGACCAGTCAATTTAAATATAATCCAATAATACCTTCGGATTAAAGGTATTAACAGAAAGGCTGCGGAGTGATGACCCCGAATCTTTCAAAGATTCACGGCCGGAGCAGAGTGACCTGAATCAACAAAAGAATTTGACCAATGGTTTCTCTAGAATGGACCTTCATTTTAACGCAAAATTGGGACAATAATGAAAAACCAGCTTGAGTTCAAGAGCGGTATTAATCAACTACATTATTTAGTGTCTTTGCTGTAACTGTAAGAGTTCAGGGAAGAATAACACAGTTTGTGGTCACAATCTGAACTTCTGCTTCTATCTAAAGAAATAAGTGAATGAAGTATTTTTGCAGGTCCAGCAATGGATGGCAATAAAAGTGGCCCATAATGCATCAACATGCAGAAAGTTTGAGCTCACCACTTCATAACCACTTGTGAGGGATCGATCTGACGAAAAACAGCAAGCGTTGGACCCCCTGCTGTGTTTAGAAAATGCTGATCAGATCATAGGACATTTTTACATGAAAATGTTTGCTATTTCATGCTGTGATGATGCGTCTGTCCTGTAACAAGCAACGCTACCATTAGCCCTCCTAGTATGTAAAAGTACGAAGACAAGCAGGCCCCCGGAGAAGTTATAAAAATATTACTTGCAAAAGAAATGTGCTATTAAGAAGATGTTTCTAGACTGCTGGGCTAAAATAACCAAACAAAAACCAACTAGATCTCCAACGTTTGTAGGTAAAACGTATCCAGTTCAGCTAAACTTGTGATTTAAAATGCTGTACAGCCACATCATCGTTATGCAGCACTAGAAGTAACTGAAATCTCCACATAGTTACACAGGTGCTATTGTTTTTCTCTTGCAGCATAAGTATTATTTGTCATTATCTCTGAATTTTATGTAAAGTGGTTTTGCCATAACGTTCATGGATTGAATAGTTTCACCATAGGTCTGTGTTTCCACTGGACTCTCTTTGAAAGATAGTGGCAACTCTGGGCCAGGATGAGGCCATTGTTTTTCCATTAGGCCAAACAAGCAAGGAATGACACGAAAGAAAAACAAGGCAAAGGTTCATTCTTTAATCAGGAAAACGTCATGGCATAACTTTTACATCCAAATAAATATGTTTTTCAAAAACATTGCAGCCATAGAGAGACTAGAATAGTGCAGAATTAAAGTATTTGTTTTACTAAACAAAATATATATTTAGAGTGTATAAATACTAAATTAATATATATTTACTTGAGTTTATGATGCAATCATATAAACAGGATTTTGCAGACAAAAAAACAAAAAACAAGCAAAACAAAAGGCGCAGATTTATCAACAGCTGATGAAAACTGTGATTCTATCTCAATACCATGGGAGCTAAAAGTGAAACACCTTAACATTTGAGTCACTGTTGAAATAAAACTGGGTAAAGCTTCTGTTCCAATGCAAATCATCATAGAAAATTGATTTAATATTATGTCTTCAGAACAAGGGTCAGAACACCGGCCCCTGTTAGCCCCAGTTTAAAAGGTCCCGGTTGGTAACTATAGCAAAGTAAAGTAGTTGGTTTAGGAAATAATTGGAGTATGAAGACCTGTAGATAAATGGTGGGATGTAAAAATACCCAATAATACACGTCTGGTCAAAATACTTGGAAACCTTTGGAGTTACAGAGGTGGGAATTTAACCAAAGGTCCTGCTTATATCAAACATATGGTTTTGTTTGTCTTTGTCATTCATAACACATTTGGTAAAAATTAAGAATGAATGAAAGTTAAGTCTTACTCTTCTACAACTCGTAAATGAACTAAAACTAAGAATTACAGCAAGCTGTCGGTTGCAAAAAAGAAAAACAGTCAAATATTGTTCCAATAACAGAAAGTTCTGAAGTTCATTTTGAAAAGCTACTTGTCATGCAAAGAGACAAACAGGAGACAGTAGTCTGGACAATGAATACAGATTGGATCTGAAACATTAGCACAGTTAATTAACTCCAACTCATGCTCGGGTAAACAGACCCGGAGTTTTAGAATATCAGCCACTGGCTTTGAATGAATGTGTCAAACTGAAACTAATTTCCTTCCATTTCAAATTTAATGGAAACATTTGAAACTGACACTGACTTGAATTACAAGTCATTTCATGGAAAGAAAATTAGGCTGCAATTTGAAACGTGGGGCTGAATGCTGCGACACCTCCTGAGACGAGTTTTAGTCAGATGTTTCAGGTTTACAGAGTTAACCCGAACAAACTTTCTACACACAGCTTTATCTGACTACCAACCTTAAGGAATTAAATCCTCGCGGTTCTGCATTTAAACATCAGTCAGAAAGGGGAAAAAAAACAACCATTATACACTCTGGGTTCCAATAGCCTGCGATTCATTCCTTGTAATGTTTTATTAATACTGCCTTACTGCCTGAGGGGTAAATGTTTTTCTTCTAGAGCCACACATCCACTTTAAGAAATCAATCATTCTGCTCACTAATGACACATCATCTGTACTGGCAGGCTGGCAAAATCTTTTCAAAGCTTCCGTGCCACAGCTTATGCTCTGTGATCAGAAGCACATCAAAAGTGAACGGTCCTACATGCTTCTCTTTTTTGTACTTTTTTTAAGGCAAAGCCGGACCGATGAGGCACACAGAAATGTGCATATGAAATAAGTCTCCAGTCGTTCAGCCGATATCCTTCATATCTGTGAAGGATATGTCACCAACAATCACTAGGACTCAAATGAGTGTTTAAATTACCTTCTGAGTTGCAGACTTCTTCAAAGACCTACACATTGGACATAGCAGAAGATTTCTGAATATATGTGAGGAAAAGGAGGAAAATAAATAAAGACAAGCAGATTAACTTAGTATATAGTGCCAATAACAAGGTATTTCAAGGAAAACTCTAATATAGTGTGATAAATGTTGAACAATCAGTGTTGGGAACATTACTTCATAAAAGTAACTAGTTATACTTATCTCCCCAAGAAAGTAGTAACTCCGATTCTGTCAAATCAAAGTCAACTGTTTAAAATGTCTAAAATGTTGAATAATTTCTTTAAATACAACAGCAAGTTCAGTTATGAAATATACGATATTTGTTATTAATTAATTGTCTAGAAGGATCACACATTGGAAAACGTATACTGATCCGATCCATTTTGGTTTGTGTGATGAAACAACTGAGCTAGTGGCCTTTATTTTGCAATATTTTTGAAAGCAAGCAGACAGGAAAGGGGTGTAGAGAAAGGAAAACATACAGCAAAGGTTGACTGGACGGGATTCGAATCAGCGACGTGCGTGTCGAGGCACAAGGCCTCCATACAGAGTCGCGTGCTTAACCACTACAACTGTTTTACTCTGTAACCTGCATATGCGTCTTAACCTCTATGCTGTTGTCATTACCTCTCGTGTGTCTGTGTTTTCCCAGCGTTTTGGCTGTGATTTTGCGGCATTGCAACACCGCCGCTAAAGGAGCCGGCATAAAGCTCGGCCAGCCAGATTAATCCCCGGTATCAAATAACTACGGATGTGACACAAAAACATTTGTTTTTGAAAAGAAAAACTCTTCCAGTTGTTGAAATTTAAACAATGTAAACAGTTATTTCGGGCCACAATAAATGTCATCAATCAATAATGGGCCCACCTTCCGCGCTGTGACTGGTCTGAAACAGATCTGAGGGTATTGAGCCTTACCAGACTACAGCTTACTGGTGCTGTGTTCAATTGTATGGAAGCAACTTTTTTTCTCACGTTTATGAAAATATAGCTTGTGCATCTTCCTGTGGACATACATACAGCCTGTGTGTCAATATATGCATCTGAAGAAGAGGGAGCTTAACCAAAGGTTACTATTGAAGCCTGGAGTGAGAATGTGCTTGATCTCTGCAGAATTTGTTTGGCAATTTATTTGAAACCAAGCTTATAATTCAGCTGCTCGATACTTCTGGACACGTTTAAAATACAGTCAATATTTGATAGACACAATTAGGTGGCAATATATAAAAATACCTGTATTTGTTTGGAAATTACTGTAATTCTTCATCACGATCCAAGCTAATACCTCGGAGATTCTACGGTCGGAGGATATGCTTGATTTCACTTCACATGAAATCTCAGCAGCTTCTTAATAAAGAACATTTCATACTAACCAGGGGAGATCGTCAGAAGTTGTGTCTCCTGAAGCGTATAACAAGCTGACTGCTTTTAAAAGGTGTCCCTTTTGAAGGTTTGGATCAATTATTTCTCATTGAGGGTAAATATACTGTGTTCTCACACTGGAACTGAACTTAATTCAGCAAAAAATTAAAAGTTAAAATGTTGTTCGATCCTTCTTTAAAATTCATTTTTAAAATCAATGCAGCTATTAACATAGATGGGTAAGACCTTTCTACCTGTTTGTAGAGATCAATATGATCTAAATAGTTGTACAATATCTCTGCACTTCAGTCTCAACACAAAGGAGGGACGATCAATCATTTAAAACCTATTAGTCAAACTGGAATGTATGTAATTGAATTTGAATCTGTCCATGTGATTCGACTGTATCTGATTAATGTTATTATTCATTTATGGATATGAAATGAATATTTTAAGAGGCTTCAAATGACAGTTACTTTGAGTCACTACTGCATGAAAAAATGTAATTCATTTAACTAATTCTTGTCCTGCATGAAACTATAAAAGTGAGCTAATGAGTTAGCTCATAGCTGCCTGTGGAACATTGTGTGTTTTTTATATTAAACCAGTTTAGAATTGGTCTTGGTACCAGTATAGATGGAAACCTAAACTGCTTTGGTGTAAAACAACAAAATGTAGAGAAATGCAATGATGTTGACAGAAATAAGGCAGAAACCCTAACTGACTGAACACCAAAAACATTTTTACTTAAAAAAAAGAGGATAGATAAGTCATCAAGCATTTGGATAGTTGCAGCTTTGATTCCAGATTCATCTTTACCTGAAGTTTATCTCAGGCTGGCAAAGGCAAGTCATGTTCACATCACAGTAGTATTTGTGTAACCGTCGCTATAGCACCAAGTTGACTTTTCTGTATGACCAGAAAAGTGCTGTTTAAACTCTATTCATACACCAATGTAACTCCAGGTCAACATGTTACTTTGTGATTTGTTGGATACAAACTCAGCACTTCTGATCAAGACAGAGCAGGAACCGGCATTGAATGAGAGCATCAAGGTGTAAAAAAAGTAAAAAGAGCAAAACACCATAAAGTGTAGACAAATTATAAAACTGCATTTTATGCAATTTCCTGCAAGGAGTTTGCCTGTTCTCCTCTTGCATGCATGGGTTCTCTCTGGGTACTCCGGCTTCCTTCCATATTCCAGAAACATGACTTTTAGGTTAACTGGTAGCTCCAAATTGTCCTTAGCTCTGAATGTGTGTGCACGGTTGTATGTCTTGGTGTGTCTCTGTGTTGCCCTTGAACAGACTGACAACCTGGGTGGTACTCCGCCTCACACCCGTAGTCTGCTGGATATAGAGACCGGCCCAACAGTGACCCTCAATAAGATGGATGCATTTTATATAAGATAAGATAATTGTATGTAAAAACGTATGAGTAGGTGACTGAATTAATAATCAGAAGTCAATAAGTTTAATATTTTTATTTGTTCTTTGTTTTGATCTCATGCATACATGTGGCATCATGTTTCCTCTGTGAGGATAAAAGTTTAGAAGTTACATTTACAAGTTACAGCTTTGCAAAAATATACATATAAATCCCAAATTTACAAGTAAAGATTTTTTTCTACATAATAAAGCTGTTACACTCCTTACCACTTGGTGGCAGTGCTGCACCAAAAGGTTGTTTACAAACCAGCATAAAAGAAAAACAAGAAGAAGAAGAAAAAAACTGAATCATTAATCAAATGTACCTCTGCTGAAGTTTTGTTTTCAATGCAAGCGAAATATAACTGTTAGTTAATGGTTCTATTTTCGTGTTCTTCCTTTTATTGTTTAAAGGTGGCTCATGTAAAGTGATTCGTACTAATAAATCTGTGACTGGTGCTTATATGGTTGCAAAGCTGTAATTTCTCTTCATAACTTTTAAACTCGTGTTCTAACAGATGTATCATCTCATGCCACAAATCCTAACTTTATTAATGTTTATTGACTTCAAATTCTGCCTTTTACTCACAGCTATCTTACCACATAAATCCAACTCAAACAAGCTGCTTGTTAGACGATAAAAACTTTAAAATAATTAGCCATAAAAGGCCGAAAACAGCTTTGCATGAAGCTGTAGTACCTCACAGCCTTGAGATAAATATGAACATGGAATAGAAACTGGACAAGAACTCTGCACAGGTAAAATCTTGTGCTTTCAGACTCAGCTGATGTCCAGTGCCTGTATGGCCTTGATCGCTCGAATCCCTCTTTCATCTGCTGTCCTATAACAATCATCCACTTGAGCTTATGTTCAAAGGAAAATGTATGACAGATCAAAAGACGCACAAAGACCCCTCACCTGCTGAGTTTGGTTCTTAATAATTTGAAGCTTTTTAAAAGATGCTAAGAGCTATGGCTCAAAAAAATGTTTTTTTGGCCCCAGGAATTCATTGGATAGCCCATCGGATCCATTCATTGATACCTAAATGACCTCTATGTGGCTCAGTGGAGGAGGCTCTAACATGATTGAGCCAATTTTTCCTTTAAAGGAAAAATGGAGCTTCAGGTTGAGCAGGGGCGCTAAAGTGTGGCCAACAGGACCGATGTTGCAGCAGGAATCCGTGCTAGATGTTTTTCTCTCTGCTGAAGACAGATTATTTCGACAGGACAAAACACCCGCTGACAACATTTATAAATCAAATGACTATGTCCAAATTAATACTGTGCATCGTTTTGATTATTCCACGTGCTTCCAGGTTAAATCCCATTGAAAACATTTTTTAGATGAAATGTATAGAGTGAAGTTTGTTCCATTATCTGTGCAACCAAAAAGCCCCTTTTATAAATGGAAATTGGAAAAAAACAAAATGCAATCCAGAAATTAAATGCTATAATTATTTTTTTTCATATTTTATTTTCTTTTTAAATGTGTTCAGTGTTTTATTTTTCAAGTTTCTCTGTTTTAGATTGAGTTTTACAGCACTGACAGATCACATTATCTCTACTTCTTCAAATGGGCTTTCGTCTGGAATGAGGAGCAAACTCGTATTTTGATTGCTCCGAATGGACTGTGGTAAGGTGCACACTACAGAGGGCCCGGGTGGGATTTGATCCCTGTGACCCCACACTGTCACAGGACAAAAAAGTTTTCTCCAAACCTTTTTTTTTTTTATCAAGTAGTTCAATTTCTGGATTGCATTTTTGCTGTTTTTCTTTTACAAAACATGTTCTCTTTTTTTAAGAAAAGAATGGAACCAAATTTACTCCATAGAATTTCCAAACAGATTGATGAATATGGAAATCAGTGCCAGATGTCTAACAACTCTCTAGAAAGTTCACTGTTCCCACCACCATCAAGAATGTCCCTAAAAATGTATAAAGTGATAAAGACAAATCGTATGACTTCACACTGAAGCCATTTTGACATTTCTCCATTTTAAAAGAGTTTTCTTTTAACTTGCATGTCTGATGAAGCGGAAGTTAGTAATTAGATCATCTGTAGTCTTTTATCCAGTTATTTAGTCTCTTGCACCTGCTTTTTCTTCCCTAATTTTGAGTTTTTGTTTAAAACCAAGTTACAATCTAACAGGAACAAATGCAAATACTTGGAACTCTTTTTTCTTAAGATTTAATTATGAGTTTAATATAAAAGTTTTACCAACCAAGTTTAGGCATTAATCTATCAAATAAAACCAACAGTGCATGGTTAACTTAGAGTAGATCTATACTGGTTTCCATGACACTGTAATTTCCTTTGCTGTAATTTTCTCTCCCAAGCAGGATTATATCAGTACTATTAATCAGAGCCAGTGAGAGCCATGTAAATAATTATGTGTAACATAATGATGAAATAGAAAAATGGTCGGGTCATATTTCACACACACTTAAACAGAAACCATGCATCTCACCATCCAATCATTAAGGGCCCTTTTAAACTACACTATTAAAAATTAATATGATTCAGAAAATTGGAAGTGTGCTCTGCGTTTTGCTTTAATCATCATCATTTGGTCTTGTAATTAATTAAATAAACATCATTATTCATACATGAATTTACGAACTAAATCTTGCAATTATGTGGCAATTTGCATTTCCTTTTTATGGATCGTGTGACACGAATGACTCCAACGTGGAGGCAGTTGATCTAAAAGAAGAAAAAATTTACCCAAACATTTTGTTTTCTCTTAAATATTTCGTTAGATTTTTTTGCTCTCTGTGATATCAGGCAGGACCACTGGTGACATCTCACAACTCACTTCCACATCTGTTCACAAAGCTTGCAGATGTTGGAGAATGGGGGTCTAACCTCTGGACATCTGGGTGCAAACCCAACATCGAAGCTTAGGAACCAGACGCATGGATTCTGCTGCCCTATTATCAGTCAGCAGCCCATTTCCTGTGAGGCGTAAAATGCCAGGCACATTTTAAAACCTCTAATAACCCATGCTCTAGCCTCAGCGCTGCACAGTTTCTCCCATCATTTCCTGCATGGTGAGTGGTATCATCGGTTTCCAGGTTACAGTGGGTTCTAACTAACTTGGGCTAAAACAGACAATTTCTGCCCACATTTCAACACAATACATCATCAAAAAGAAACATAAAATTCTATTCATCTTTTGATTTATTTGACCAGGAAAGTCCAGTTGGCCTCCCCTGTGTTACCAGTTCCTGCCTTTGGGTGTTTCGCTCCTGCTTGAATGCTGCCTCCATCCTGAAGATTTCTTTTTTTTTTAAACAATGTCAAATCTGATTTTCACACACATGCAGACATGGAGGCTCCATGGTAACAGGAAAAAAGTGGTCTCATTTGGTTGCCTTATGAAAATGTACCCTGAAACCAGACCTGCACCTGAGTACATTCAAGCAGACCTGTCTGGCAGACTTCCCTGGCTCACATCCCTTTTCTGCGCGGAACGCTGAATAGCCACAAAGCTAACCTTGACCGCGGATGCCACTGTGGGCGGCTGATGGAGGTGCGGGGGATTGCAAGAGGAAGAGGTCAGGAACTGCCCCTCTGGTACTAAATGGATAATTCAACTCTATTCCACTAAAACACCTACTGGAGCCAAGAGGCAGCAGAGTTTGTACAATGCCTAGCGCCATCAACAACTTAACAAGCTCCGTCACCTTTTGGAATATGAATGTGAGCAGCCGGTCTGCATGAACACCACCTACCCCGACTTTCTCTTTGATTACTTATTTCTACCGCTCCCTGCCTGCGGCTTGATACAATCCATCATCTTTTGCTCCAACTGAGACTCTGCAGGCGTCTTTGTGGGCTCAGTGCACCGTAGGTTTTTCCCATGAAAAATGTTGTCCTCTCTGACTCTCGCTCTATACTTCTGTTCTTTAAAACACACCTAAAATAATAAAATAAAAATCAGATTCAACAATTTAAAAGCTGTCAGAACATTCAGTATTTGTTGCGTCCTTCAACAAAAGTATTTTTTTGACCATTTTAACTTCCTTTTAAATCAGAATTATGTGAATATACTTAATTTGGATTTTATGTGATCTGGACAAAGTTTTGCATGGTGGGAGAAAAATTTTTATTTTTAACAAAAACAAATCTGAAAAGTGTGGATTGCTTTTTTTTTCAACTGCCTAAGTTGATGCATTTAAAATCCCCTAATTTTACTATTGGATGTCACTAAAAACTTCAAGACCTAGAGATTAATCTGTTTAAACATTAATATGAAGGGAAAATTCTACCAACAAGGACCAAGTGTAAGAAATACTCCAACAAGAAGCTTGTAAACTCCTCTCCATATGCAGTTTGAATGTTTTATGTTTGTAGATTCAATACTATGAGGCTCCAATATATCACAACCATGACTTAATGCTCCTTCTCTGCTTTTTATGCTCCTGTAGATCCTCTCCTCTGTTTCTGTGGCTCATGTCAACTTTTGTTACTTTTGAGGGAGGAACCAACCTGAGGAAGTAAACCACCTGTGATTGGCTACTGTTTCCTTTCTAGCTGCAGCTAATAATGTTAGCAAAGCATCTTCAGGCTAATAGCTGCTCTCTTAAAGTGTTAAATCGGTTGAAGTGAACTCATCCTTAAATGACTTGGTTAAACACAGTAATGAATGTGTTATGAGAGCGGTGGTAATATGCTCTAAAATGATTCATGCTAAATTTGGAACTTAATTAGCTAAGCTAATGTTAGTGCCACTGTTTATATTTGGGAAAGTAAGTGAATGAACTCTGGTTTATAGCTGAACACAGACATTTACTTTTACAATCTGTTTTCAGTTGCTGTATTATTTCCTTTATGTCCAGCATTATAATTTTAAAATTGGTTCTAGCTGATGAACAATCTGTGCTTTACGTACGAGATACACCCCTTGGTTGGAGACTAATGTCTGGGTTTTCCTTTTGGACTCATTACTCTTGCTGCTTGTCCTATAATAAATCTAAAAATATTTATATTTGTATGTTCTATGTTAAACATATTTCAGCTGCGCAAAATTTGAACATAGAGTCTCCTTTGCTATTTTTTTTCCTTTGAATATTCTTATCTTTTCCCAACTTTCCATACGTACCTTGTGTCCTGCTAAGAGCTGCTCTAACCGGTGAGAGTAATAAAGTTTTATTCAAAAGATAAATAAATAAATGCAAGAAAAATTTATAGAAATTACAAAAACCAGTCAAATTTTCCAGACTCAAAGACTTCTTTACTCAGTGGCTATAGGCAAAGATACCGACATCTAGTCTATGTCTGGAAAACACTAGTGCTATGATTCACTCAGACTTGAAAACAGCGTATAGTTTATTATCAGGTTTCTGTTTCTTCAAGAGTTAGCCCCCAAAATTGAGTATTTGGATATTATATTTATTGTTATTAGAGTTTACTGTGGAAAATCTGACTTCAAACATATTGTGGCCCCAGGATGAGGAAGGATTAGTTTACACTGCCATCTATCTGTAATTGCTTTGTGTTCCTTTATCCCATTTTAATGGAGTTTTTTTTTATGAACTTTGTAATTATTTGCTTTATTTGTTTTCACTGACACTCTGTAATCATCTCATGTCTGCTGAAATGCTGCAAAAAAAACAACAACATTGCACTGTAGTAAAATAATGGCAGCCAGTGGGGCGTTCTGGTGACTGTACCACCAAAAGAGGCTCAGGCTGCAGCAGCAGTAATCAATACTTTGTGTTTCTGCAGCATCCCAGCTCGGTGTCACTCGTTACCTCTGCCACAGATTCTCCAAACTGAGCATTCAAAATGTGCGATAAAAGCAGACCGAAGTGTTGCCGCAGCCAGACGGCAGAGCTGCCAAAACATTCATTTAGGAAAATCATTAAACCGCCTTCAAAGGCCTTATTGAGGCAACTTGTTTCTCCGCTGCCTCTGAGGGGAGAATTTATTCTTCTAGCAGCCAAACAGCTTTGTTAAGACTCACTCTGGTTGTAAAGTCAAATGAAGGATAAAGAAACAATCCTTCTTATGTAGCTCATTAGAGGAGAAGATGAGCTGGGTGCTCTCAGCAGAGTGCGACCCATCAGCTGTCAAACACCTGCTTTCCTTGTCTGGAAGGAAGCCTCAAAAAAACAGAGCGCAACCAGTTGGTGCGACTGTAAAACATCCAAAACAATAACATCAAGAGGAAGAGGGAGCATCATTACAGCTCCTCAAGAGCACAGCTTCGTGGAACAGCTCGGAGACGCCGCTGAGATTAAAAGCAGCTTCTCTGCCTTAAAATCTGAAATAAACAACTGATGAATGCTCGGCTTGATACAGTAACAGACTCTATGTGCTGTTGTTCCACATCTCAGGTGCTCCAGGAACTTTTCCCTCCCTCTTTCAACCTGAGGGAAAAAAAGCCTGGCTCGTGAGACATTTCATAACTAAAGGTGTGAGGAAACATTTTCCCCTCGTTCTAAATCTTGTCCCAGGAGCACTTCTTAAAAAATAAGCCACCAGTTTCTTCCATTTTCTGTCAGATTAGCTGAGATAAAAGATGCTCGGGTTTATGTGATGTCAACAAACATGCATTTCCAGCCAAGAAGGAATTGACTTTTGGTTAGTTTTCCTAAACATGATTCAAGAGTTAAGATTGCATTAACGCACTCTGCATAGCCACCGATTCTGTGAAAACTGGCAGAGAATGATGGTGTGTTCACGTCTGCAGAGCTGGTTTCAAGCCTTGATGCAATAACTTTACAGAACAGTCTGACCACTCATAAATTCAGTCTGCAGTTGGAGCAAACATGCAGCCAGAGCTATAAGGATCCATCGTTAGCTGCATGCAGAACAACAGACCCTGAACTCTCAGGAGCCTCGTTGGGGATTTAAAACCATCAAAAGAACATGACTGATATTGATAAATATTGATTTTCATGCTGGGTCACAATGTTTACTTCTCTTTATGGACACATAAATTCCTGCATATTAAAATTCTATACATCATTTTATAAGCAGATGAATCATCTGTCTAAAAACAGATGACATATCTGAGGATTAGACATGTTTTAACTCTGACCTTACGTTTGTGTTTTTATTCACAAGTTCAGGTAGTGTTAGAGGACCATTTAGGAAAAGCTGCGGTTCCAGCTATCTGCAGCTTATTTTAGATAATTTATGCTTCAATTTATCATGTATTTCCTTGTTAAAATTCAAACAGAAATCTAAACATCATTTCAAAATGAGATTCTGAATTAATTTTAAGTTAAGCGTTGCAGAAGTTTTTGTGTGTAATCTTTTTGAGTTTCTTCAATGCTAAATTGAAGAACATATTTGTCAATTACCTATTTGATATTTAAGCTCTTTCAACTGGATTTTATCTTCTCTCAATATGAATAGAAAGAGCTGACAGGTCTACACTGGTCTAGGGGTGCAAACGCCATGTGGATACATGAGTGTGTAAAACATTCAAGAATAAAATTCAAAATCAAAGACAAAAATGAGACTAGCAAAAAAGAAGAAAAGCTGCAAATTGCACTGCACAATGAACATCATCCAGACCACTAGGGGGAGAAAATCAATGTCTCATCTTGGGCTAGGCCCTTATTAAAAGCAGAAACAGGATACTAAGCCATAAACCGTTGCCCGTAACCTCTATATAAGGCCCTATGTAGGGGGTTACGTCTAAATGTCAAGTTTATGAAAAGGTAGTGGCCTCAAAATTTCTCACAATGCCACTTGAAAAGTAGTATAGGTACATCGATGGTCACTGGACAAGCAGAGATATCCCAGAAGGCTTTGCAAGAGTTCTCCTTGCAAAGCATTGTTTTCAGGGCAAAAAGGTAACAAAGATGGCGCAGCCACCGTGTGAAGGGACAGAGTCACATGACCAACGGGGAGTGACAAGTAGCAATCATCTGTTCAAACAGTCCTTTCACTGAGTCCACTATACAGTCCCCACTCTATAAATTGACTGAGGGTTTAGGGGTTAGGACTGCCTCAGTGCTGTAAAAAGATTCAGTGTGAGCTTGCATTATTTTTCTTCCTTAAAAACGTTGTCTGCTTTTGACATCCTATTTATGTTTTTGCAGCGGATCTGGTCTTAGTAATGCCTAACCTCTGGTACCAAACAGGTTGATGATCATCTCCGCCTACAGTCCTGCTCACCATTATTGGC
>JAUZNJ010068873.1:0-26118 GCA_034780135.1 Jordanella pulchra
TTTTTGTCATCCTCTCTGAGAGTCTTGTTCATGTAAGTGCTAATTGCTTAATAAAAAAAAAAAAAAAAAAAAAAAAAAAAAAAAAAAAAAAAAAACCTTGGATATACGATTAAAAGTTGATCAAGTTCTGAAAAAACTTGCTCTCTATAAAGTTAACATCCCTGCCCCACCATTGCTGCCTCATCACCATGGTTTCCAACAGAGCACCTCCTGACACAAATGGCTTCCACTGGACACTTAACTCCAGGCCCCTATTTCTGTATTTACTGTTTTGTAGTGACGACACTCTTATTGCATATGTGGGTCCGTTTGGAGCCACCAAAAAGAGGACATGGCATTTAATTGCATTTGCGATGTAATTAATTTTCCAAAATGCAGTTTCCAAATCATAGGAGCACTAAACTTTGGTCAGATTACATTTAACAAGAGAAAGACACTGACCTTCACACTCCAGCACTTTAGGTGGCAGTAATGTGCTTTAAAGTGGGTTTTATGCCACACAGAAAAGAAGAAAGCGTTACAGCTAGCATGCAGATCCACATACAGTGGGGAGTAGTAAGAACTATGACTGTATCATTGGTAAGTCAGGTGGAAAGAAAACGTGAACAAAGAAAAACAAAGATGGCTGCAGCCCACAGATGATCTGAACAACAAATGTCACATTCAGCGTTTTCTGTTTTTGCGTTTTTGTTGGTAAACCAAAGAATCAGCTCGTCTGTGACGGTTCTCAGTCATCCATGTCATGGTCAGTTTTGGAAAGTTTAGTTTAGGAAACTGGACGTGAAGTTTTCTAGAAACAGTCAAGTATGTCGTCCACTAGCAAACATTTCTGGATTTATTTGGTGAGTTTACATTTTACAGAAGAACTAGATTATGTTTTTCTTTTAGGTTTAATCCATAAAATGAAATTAAAACAAACTTTCAAATAAGCTTCTCCCTCTGTAGGAAATATAGATCAATTAGTTTAAGTTTAATTACTGAAATAAAAATGACCGATAATAGAATCTACTGGAACCCATCCTCGCTCCTCTTCATTCTCTAAAGTCTTTTCTTGCCTCTAAAACCAAAGAACACAAAGAATGCAGCTGTTCTGTACCATGTGATAGTGCCTCTTGCTGAGCAGCAGGATTCCTCCCACGTAGGTCTTATAGTGGTAGAGCGGGTGCAGCTCCGGCGAGGCCACATGGAACGGTCCGTCTTCAGGGAAGCCGTAGTCCAGAGCCTCATTCAGAGGCAGCAGATCCACATCGTGCATGGCCAGGTAGTCTGTGTCGTTCCCACTCTCCATGTAGCCCACATTGATCAAAGATGCTCGATTGAACCTGGAACAAAGACAAACAAATGAAACAACTGAATAAATAAAAAAAAAAAAAGTTAACTTTAAAAACATAAATCTTTAAAAGTTAAAAATAGTTTATTTAAGCGGCTGAGCGCTCACCTGTAGTGATCCACCTGGTTGATGATCAGGATCTTATGGCGGATCTTTTTCTTGTTGAGAAACTTGTGCATGAACGGAACGAACACCAGCAGTTCTTCGAAGCGTTCCCTGAAGGGGACCACCACAGCCAGCTTGTGTGGACCCCAGGTGGGGTCGTCCACTGCAGATGACTGGCTTTCTGTAGTGGGACAGGCCGGTGGCGGCTGGGGGTCACGCCGATCATGATGTGCTGCTGAGGACATGTCAGCTGAACAGCTGAGCTGCAGCCATAGCAGAGAGACGACTACCAGCACCATGCAGAGGCCAAACAGCTTGTAAATGGTGCATTTACCCGACAGCAACCTGGAAATGGAGAAACAGAGGCCTTTAGAGCTCTGGGTTTGAGTTGTTTAAACACGCAGCAAAAAATGATTGAAAAGGTCAAAAAGACTTGAAGCTATAGAAGGTAATCCTTTTCGGAAACACTTTTTGTTACATTAAGTGACATGCTTCCTCCATCCTGAGGGTAATTAATACCTTATATATTTAGAAAAAGGAAATCAGACACCTGTGAGAGCTGCTAGCCTTAAAAACTCTAACCAATCCCTGCAATTTGGTCTGTTGAAAAAAAAACAAAAAAACAAACAAAATCAGAAATCCGATGTTATCATCTCTGCCCCTCTTCATCCTCACACTCATCAGGTTTAGCTGTTGCCAGTATTATTCATAACATGCCTTCGCAAAACTCATATGCTAAGATTTGCTAAACCTAGCATGCTAATTTGAAAGCTACAAAAATAAGAGGTTATTTACAGGTAAATAAGACATGATGGTAGTTAGGTTGAAGTCCAAAGTGTTTTGAAAGGAATGGCTGAATCGGTTCCCCTCTGGGAGGGCTTAGCTTTACACAAGGGTTGTTTTCCCAGGGGTCACTGAATGCAGCATGGAACAACAAACAAACAACTCCAGCAAATCCAAACCAAAGCTCATCCTGGTGATTGAAAGGGAATCTTAAAAGCCAACAAACACATCCAGATGTTCCAGCTGGATTTTACAAACAAAGAGGTTTAAGGTATTAGACGATTAAAGGCAGAGGTGTGAGTTAAAGTCCAGAGACTTTCAAACATGTTATAGAACTTCACTTCATGGCTCCTAAACTGTGTCCCATGGGTTTAAATGTCAAAAGAAATCCAGACTTTAGTCCAAAAAAAAAGAACATTTATTCATTAAAGAACATTTAAAATGTATAACTAATATATAGGAAAGATTTTACTGTAATTTTTACAATTGAGTTGATTTCCTGTTCTCAGAATTGAAACTGATCTGCAGCAGCATTTCTAAGAGAGTTTGGGTTACAGAAAGCTAGGACTATTTAGCCAATATCTTTCCTGCTTTTTTTCCTCCTTTCTTTTTGCACCCAAGCTGTATTAATTTCACCACATCTTGCTCTTCAATCCACCCATTTTCTCCTGCTTATTCCGTCAGGGTCACAGTGGGGCCGTCTGGCCCGGCAGTCCATGGGCGTAGGCGGGGTACACTGTGGACAGGTCGGCAGTCTGTTGCAGGACAACAACATCTTGCTCTTTGTAATACAAAACATTTGATAACAGGCGAGAGTTAAAAGTGACGCGTCACAGCGAAGAGAAGACTTCTCTATTCAAACAACAAAGCCTCCTGCTTCTATGAACATGAACCTTTTTGGTAATATACCTTTTATATCCAAGGGAAAATCAAACTCTAGATAAAAGGAGACCTTAATTATTTGAAGGAAACTGGTTCTGGGATTGGACACAACATTTGAGCAGACTGGTATGAAGATTAAATGATCAGATCAGGTACTTTTACAAACATTATCGTTCAAACAGACCTGGATAGATCTACTTATTAAACCGAAACTTTATTTTGTGGCTTTTATTATCATTATACCCAAAAGGCAACTTCTGTTTTTTTTCTTTATAATTCAGCACCATTTCTTATTTTTGAAAATAAGCATAACCCAGACACCTGAAGTCAAAACAGTTTATTCCTGACAGCAGATTTACTTTAGTTGCATCTTCTGCTGCTGTGAGTCTGAGGACCACAGTTTAGGAGCCATTTCTTAAAAAACAAAACACAATGTTCACTCACCTCACATCCTGCGGAGGAACTTTAGAGACGTCACTTCTTAAACACCAACAGAGAATGTGGTTGAGTGAGGCTCTTCGAATGTATTTATTAGTATTAATAGAACAACATGGGAAGCTTCACCAGGAGGAAAAGACACAGGTGTCCTAACCAGGTAATAACTAGAAGTATCGGCCTTTCTTTGCTCACCTAATCCAAAGGCTTGGAGACATCCACACACCAGGACAAGATTGTTGATACCCTTCATTTAATGAAAGGAAAACCTACAATATCACAGAAATAACTCCTATCTGACAAAAGTAATAATGTATATTTTTTAAATTAATAAATTAAAGCCAGACATTGCTTTTCAAACAAGCTTTAACCGAATTATTTAAGTTAAAAAAGATAAATTCATGAAACAGGCCTGGCAAAATGATGGTGCCCCTAAAAAAAGACAAAAAACAACTTTTTCTCCTAGTGTGAGCTTTTACGAACACTCCAGATCAAAAACCCGTTCTTAACTTCAGCAAATGATCCTCGTAAACTTCTTGCTGTCCAACTCTGCGTACGAGAGCACATGTAATCGTGAACTGTAGATCTGCATAATCACATTATTCCATATAAGGGTACATGCAGCTGTGCATTTATAGAAATGACATTTTAGAAATGGCATTGGCGAACTTTAAAAGTTCGCAGATCGAGGTTCTGCTGACCGACTGCTGTGCAGCAGAAAATAAAGGACCAATAAAAAGCCAAGCAGTGGTTAAAGATCTGTAAATGCTGAGCTCACGCTGTTACAGAAGTAAAAATAGAATTAAAAAATGTAAAAAAAATTAATAAAAATCATTTGATCCGAAAACAGTCAATGAAAACTACTGATCAAGGCAACAGATGCAACATATGATGTGAATACATTACAGAAGTTACCCGTTAACCAACACAACGTTACTTTTAACACCATCACCATCCCTTCATCTACTCTCTGTCTCTCTCAGGATGTATAAACATATTTAAAATGTTGATGGTAAAACTCTAATCTAACCAAGTCAAACAAGACCCAAACTCAAATATTCCACATTTAGTGTAATAACAAAACTAAGGAGCTGCGATGAAATTAAATGAACGCTAGTCTCACCATTACAAGAGCTTTGCTGTACTTTCCATCTATTTTCTGTTCCAGGTGTTATTTTAACAGTAACTTGATCTCTGACTGTTGAACAACAAATTTAACCAGTGTCCTTTGGATATCGACATGCCAGCTGCAGGTGCAGTGACAGTTCATTAATCAGGAAATAAAAATGCCAAGCCAGACAGGAATTTGCCAAACTACATGTATAGAGGCCGCAGAGCTCATGAGAGAATCTCCTATGGACAGATGAGACAAAACTCAAACCTTTTTTTATACCAGGGCACATCAGCTCATGTTGACAGACTGAAAAATTAGACATTTCAAGAAAAAAAAACAAAAAAAAAAAAAACTGTCCCTCCTGTGAAACATGGAGGAGGCTCCGTTATGCTCTGGGGCTGCTTCGCTTCACCTCACATAGGGTCTCTGGAATCTCAGCAGGGTTTAATGAAATCTCAAGACTATCGAGGGATTCTAGAGAGAAATGTGCTGCTCGGTGTCAGAAAGCTTGGTCTCAATCACAGGTTCTTAACAGGATAATGACCCAAAACACCCCAAACAGGAAATAAAACCCAACAGTGGCTAAGAGGAAAACATTGGACTATACTGGAGTGGCCTTCCATTAGTCCTGAGCTAAAACCTACGGAGCAAAAGGCTTTACAACAAAATATTAAACTAAGGGCCTGATTTCATGATTTTAGATTTTTTTTTTTTTTACAATATTTTATAGCATGTTCAGTTTCATAAACTTCATACTCATTATTTCTTTTGTCAGATTCAAGCTACTTCTGTGACTTTCATTATTGAGTGTTACCTACAATTTTGTCCACGTCTGTATTAACTTTTAGAGGGGGGGGGGGGTGAACCAAAACTGAAAGTGTGCAACACCAAACCTCACAGGGAGTTTATCAGGTTTTGCAAGGACACCATTAGTTTGGGCTTCCTGCTAAATATTTTAAGATACCGTTAAGCCAGTCGGATGTTAGGTAATCATGAATACTGCAGTGTCATTGCTAAACGTAGCCATGATGATCAGTTAGGTTACATCCACATTTTTCTTCATAAGATGTAGCCTGGCTGCAAACATGTTATTTTCTTGTAAACATTCAGCACTGTTTAAAGCCTGAAAATCAAAAGATTTTTATAAACATGTTTGTATATTTGATATTTATTTTATTTTAAAAATGTTTGGATAAGAATAAATCAATTAAATTCCAAATTGATACTTTATGGATTTTAATTTAAACATGCAATAGATAAAGGATGGTGGTGCGTGATTTCTAAGAACCGAAAGTGATGCTGGAAATCATAAAACACCAACTGGGATGAGTCGGCTAATTGAAAAAAAAAAAAAGATCAATAAAGTATTCAACCGTTTCAGTAACCATTAGTTTCAGACCTAAAAATGTATGTTTTCAGCAAATAATAACAGATTAATGGAAAATAAATCAATACACGAACTGAACAAATGTAAGATATAATGAAATACCACTAAAGATAATAAAGGAAATTTTAGAGTATAAGACACTTTTTAAGGCTTTAACTGAAACGGATGCATTTAAAACCTATCAAAACATTTGGAAAGGAAAGGATGATGCCTTATAGTCGCACAGTTCCTGCATTTATCCTCTTGTTTCCGTGTTGAATTGCAGCAGTGTTCTGCCACAGGGAGCCTTCTGATGTCGAGGTCCAACTCAGGGACCCAGACTGACCCAGTATGAGCCTCAAACTGGTGACCTTTGGCCTGTTTGGGGCCGCTATGCCGGTACTTTCAGAATTTACAGGATTCTTACATACTGTGATGATTTATTGTTGTAAATCATACAATCATCTAGCACACTGATAACTCAAGATCGTTTCTGCTGAACTATACACAACCAACATGGAATCAATGCAAAAAATACTGGTTTGCTTCTCAGATATTATATTACTGTTATAGCACCTCGCGTGTGTTGGTGGTGTTACTTTTCTCCAATTTACCTTTTTTCCTCTCTGAAGTAGAGCACGGGTTTTCTTCTGGATGAATACATCATGTTTTAGCCCCTTTTTGTCAGACTTTGTTTACAGTCTGTTTCGCAGTCAAACTTCGTCCAGGGGAAGTCTTCATTCCTTCAGGTTTAGGTCATCCATCCTGGACCTCTGTGAGGGAGCTGTGTCCTGGGGATTCATGCTGGGATCCGCTCAGAGTTGGAGCCGTTAGCAGGAGGGGCTAACGGGCTGCCGCAGCCGCTCGACACGTAGCATGGAGCGGTTCACACAGACTAGGGCTCCTTGTAGACCCTCGGGGACGTTTGATCCACTAATTTCCCCCAATCAGAAATCCCAAACTGTTTCATCGATCTCAAAAGTATCACATTTTATTGATGGATAATCAACTAATTACTTCTACAGAACGATTATGATCGGCAGAAATCACAGACGCCGTCTAACATGCGGTCCGTCTTAAATATACATCCGAAAGAAACAGAAGAGAGGTACTTACGTTTTTTCTAGCGTTCCGCATTTTATTGGGATCCGTTTTATTTTGTTCTCATAAACACAGAAATAAAAGTAAGAACATACAATAAATAGCATATTTCTAAATAGATAAAAACAAAAAATACATATTAGATTAACAATAATATACAAGTCATATACTTAAAAAAAGGATAACATTTCAAAACAAAGACATATACAACATTGTTTTACTTGCATACTTGTTTGTAAAATTAATATATTTTTAGAATAATAATCATCTAAATAAAAACTTTAAAGAATATAATGTAAATGACTGCCAAACAAAGTATTCCCTGGCCAGGTGGACTCACCCACAGAAACCTGGCTTATGCCCAGCATTTATAAAATGTATTTTTCTAATACACCTAAGTCACATAAGTTAGTTCTATAAATGTTTTGAAAAAATAGGTAATTTGGTAAGACGGTTATAATAACAATGTTAGGATTACTACTGTTAATAATTCAAAGTCTAAATTCAAACCATTCTGCTAAAAGAACATCTTTACCTTTAAATCCAGGCTCAAAAAAGAATTAAAAACATGTTTTTGTGGGCAGAGTGAAAACAACCTCAAACGAACAGATACTGTTATTCAAAAGTATTTTTTTCCCCCTAGGAATTCATGGGGACAAAATAGAGACTGATAACAATCCTTACAGATGGGTGTCTCTAAGGAACAGCTTTACAGAAGACACGTACTTTTTCTCTTTACTCAGGTGATCTGATCTGGACTTATGCAGGAACGAGCAAACTCTTTTTTTAGCACCACCTTGAAGATTGTAAAGTCTTATCAAAATAAGCCAAGAAACTGTTAGATTTGCCTGTTTTATATATATGTTTATTGTATTTTTTACAAAAAGCTCATGGTCAATCCAATGAATCCAAGGTACCAACAGCCTGTAGCAACTAAGTCCAAATTAATAGCCCTCTACCATCATGCTGATATGTCTGGTTTTATACGTTTAAAGAATACTTGTCCTATTTTCATTATTCAAATGTGACTTTGCAAAGTCGAGTTTTGCTGGAATGTGTTTATGGAGGCCATATCGTTCAGTCATTTCCTGACTAGATCTTGTTTACCACAATGAGGTCTGTAAAGTCCGAAAGATGAAGATTGGGAGATTAACCATTTGTGAATATCCTGCAAGAAGCAAGCAGACCAGTTATCTCTTCTTGTATTCGTTTTATTCATTTTTGCAGTCACATCTCATTTTCATTGGCTTCAAAAATCTTCTCCCTCAAAATACATTATAGATACAGAATATAAAAACTCTAAACAGTGACTTGAGCTGTTAACGTGAAAAATACAAGAAAAGAAAGGTATAGTTGGGCCAGAATATCCTTCAAACCAAAAGGAGAAACACTTGAGTGCAACTGCTAATGCATTGAAAAAAAAAAATGGCTCCACTTTTAGCAAAAAAAAAGAAAAAGAAAGACAGCTTGTATTTCTACCCCCAAAAAGACAGAAACCTGATAAGAAAATACAATCAAATGTTACTGAAGAAAGACAAACACTTCAAATTTTGGAAAAAACTGATTTTGGGGGGTTATTTTTAATAAACTAAAGCCGAGTAATAAAATGCAGTGGTCTGAGAAGAACAGCTTTCGGTTTCTTTTTTTCTTTGTGTAACTAAAAATCAAAGAATTCAGATTTTATTTTAACATCACCATTCAGTCTGATGAAGCAGGTTAAAGGAACTTATGTAAAGGTTCAGGTTTTGTATTTTACTGCAAAATGATTTAACTTGATGATAAACAGTGCATCCAGCAGAAAATACATCACCTACCAAGAAAAGCTGCACCCTTTTTTTTTTTTGCACCATTACACCGTTTTTGTAATAATGGGGAACAAAGACCCCTGCAGTTGACTCATAACATGGCTGACGTCCTCTTGATGTTTCACAACGATGATAGCTTTTAAAAACAAAAGGTGATGGCACATTATTAAAAGGAGAAAACTTAAAAAAAAAAAAGATTTTCACAAACGCCAGACATTCAACTACATTTGATGTTTTGGGAAAAAAAGAAAATTAAATAAAATTTGAACAAGTTTTCTAATAAGTATGGCATTTCATTAAGTTTTGTTGAGTCAATTTTGTTACCAGAAAAATTGCACAAAGATGTGCTTGTGCAAGGGACTGATTGAGTATTTTAATATAAAAAAAGCTCCACATGCAATGACTCTAAACCTAATTGGATTTCATCTCAGACACTTAAAACTCATGAGAAAATATGTGACAAACTGATGTTTATAGAGAACAATAACGCAGAGACATGAACTTAGTTTATCGACATCTCAAGTGGCCAGTAACAAAATGGAACAAAAACATGAGACAAAGATAAATTACTGCGTGGATGCTGGATGCAAACATCTGTCTGAATGATTAGACTTCCAGCTATTAGGGAGACGTGTTCTTGGATGTTCCTGTAGACGGGAGCGGCTCATCAAACAAAAAAAAACAAAAAAAAAGAAAAGAAAAATGTTTTCAAGTCTAATCTTTGTGCAGCTGGATTTTTTTTTACTCAGACAGCAGCTGCTTTTTCTTTTACTGCATCCATCAGTAGATACCAAACACACACGCTCATTCAGAACAGTTACACCAGCTTTTTTGCCTCGAAGAAGCTCTTGAGGTGCCTCATCTGCCAGATTCCTATGGCCACCAGGATGAGGGTCTGAACAATGGACCACCAGAGGACACGCTGGTTGGTGCTCTCGCTGGTCTGACGGAAACGCTCCTCACGGTACTGATGACACACAGACAGTAGGAGGCGTTATACTAAACATATAAATCATTAACAGATTCTCTCTGCCTGCAACTGAAGCTCAAATCTCTAAGGAAGAGAATTAAATGAAATTCAAAAAGTCAAACTCTTAAAATGTATTCCTCAGAAAATTGAATTAGTATATCAAATACAGTATTATCAGGCTACAGACGATTACACGCATGTATTACAGTATAATTACTTAACTTGGGCTTTATTTTGCATGAATTAAAGCAACAATGCAGCATGGCATAGAGTTGACATGCCTGGGCGTCTGATCGAATGCTTTGTTGATAAAGATTTAATTTTGGGAAAATTACAATTATTTTTCCACCAATGTGCTTCTTATTCTTCAACAGCACAGAGCGACATCAGTTCATCATTTAGTGACGTCAGATGAGCTGCTTACATTTATTTAACATGATTTTAAATCATTTTCACAGCCTGAATTTAGTTGCCCTTTATATTAAGGTCACTTCCCCAAAGGGGATGATTGAAATCAAAGCTAGTTTTTGAAAGCAAAGTATGTCATTTGTCATTTTTATTATGGGACTAATTAGATTTGATAGAAAAAAAGATCACAAATAAGATACTGAAGCCATATCTCCCACCCTTAGTGTGAAGTAAGCCCAGTTTCCTACAGCTTAACTGTTGCATTGTTTGTCACTTTCCTCCTGAGAAGAACCCGTAGATTCTACATGTTGTTCTAAGTAAAGCATGTCTGCTGGCCTGACTCAGAGTCTGGAGCCACGACTTCCAGTGAGATATAAGATTTACTTTAATCTGAAAAGAGGAGTTTGGACCAAAAGATAATAGTCTAGTCTTTTCTCCCCCTTTAACTCTGACTTGTTCTTTTTTTTTTTGTTTTTAAAATCAGCCAACCCAGGACCAGAGAGAGGATGTTTAAGTGTATTTACAGGCTGCTTTGTCTGTTACGGATTTGATTTTAACTCAACAAATACAAACTTAAACAAAAGAAAGAAGAAAACTTCTTTCCTCCAGTGAAGCTGTCCAGTTACTATAAAAAAAATAAACAAAGCTCCGCCCAGTTTCCAGTATGTTCAATTTTGCGTATTCAGATAAGCAAACTAATAACAATTAAACTATAATATCTCGTAACGTAGTCAGAACAGCTGAAAAACAAAACTACTCCCACTGGACGAAACGTTTACATTTTTAACAAGAAAACAAGCATGATTACTATATTAGGTTTTAGCAGTGTGCACAGGTGGTTAACAACATTACCAGCGGTGCAGACATAACAGAAAAACTATTTTTATTGGTACAATGTAATACTGTCTGCATTACCGGAATATTAGCGGCACTCGATAATCTTCAAAGTTGATAGAAATAAACAGCAGAATAATTCCCTCTGTGTATAATGACTCAGGAATTCACTTGGTGTTTGTTGTGTTTCATCTGAACATTATACTAACTATACACTGTGTGATGATGGAAGATAGAAACAGCTTCTAACTGATGAAAAGTGATGCGTTTTCTCTTCAATCTCATCGTTTATTTTCATATGAACTGCAGAAGTTAAAAAAGACCTAACCCCCCCACAGCTCATAGACGGCCGGCTTTGACTGACCCTCTGGTAGTTCTGCTCCTTCTGGATCTGGTCCACCTGCTCCACCAACTGTCGCACTCTTAGCTGCAGCTCCGTCAGTTTGTCCTTGGCAGCGATCTCAGCGTAGTTGTTGGCGTGTTCACCCACCTGGATGTCCAGATGAACGCGCTGCAAGAACAACGACAACAAATTTTTAAAATGGCAGCATTGAGCAGGACATCTTCATCCTAAACCTCAAGCTAATTCCCACTGGCAGAATTTATGTATTCTAATGTCTTAGAGTGCATTTTATTCCCTTAAAGTTTTGGAGTAAAACAGCAGAAAAAGAAGAAAAAAAAACATGAGATTTGCTCTCAGAGTGGGCTGCCTCCTCACCAGCATGCCTCCAGCAAACAGGGAGAACTTAGAGGAGTTGGAGTGGAGGCAGATCTGATGTTCTCCAGGTGTGTGTGACGTAAAAGTGAATCGTCCCTCTGAGCCGTACTGCCGAGAAAGAATCACCTGCAGGAAACCAAAGAAACCCGTTAAAGCTGCAAACATGCTGACATATCGCATTAAATGATGAAAAAACACACAAACACTAAATTGAACAAACTGCAGCACATTACTGATGTTTGTACACAAAGACCACACTTGTTTAAATGCTCTGTATAGCCATGGCTATTTTTCAGGGTTACCTTGTCATCAGGGTCTTTGACTTCAACAAACATCCCCAGACCCTGAGTTGCTGGCAGATATTCTTCTTTCTGCTTATCATAGAGCTGAGTTCGATAATTACCTGGACAGAGACACAGAAACATCAAACCTCCACGATGACTTCAAGCTAAAAACAACCGACATGAAAGAGACATATGTTGTTTTTATTTACAATATAACCATCATTTAAAGTCAAAGATAGAAGTTAACCGTTTTATTTTAAACTGTTTTAAAGGTTTTTAATCTCGTTTCTATACCTGTGTTGGCAAAATAACAACTTTTTTTGTTTTTACAATAAATTAATAATACTAATAAAAAAAAGGACATTTGTCACAGATTCCTTTGCAGAACGTCTGTGAACAGATTTCCAAGTTTCTACATAGTGCAACGAGTTTCCGTCCTAGGAGAAGGGCTACAAAGATTACTTCTCAAATATTGTGATTCTTACTTGTGATTTCCTTGATCAGACCTTAAATAAACAGGATCTGGTCTGAGGCTTTTATTGCTAAAAGTAGACTGTATCTTAGGAGCAAGTTCATGATGATGTGAACAGAGTAGAAAATCCAGAGTTAGACTGAGGATGCTTCAATGGTTCATTGTGATAACATCAGCTGAGCAGTAGAGCAGAGCTTAGAAATCACAGGCCAGTCCTCTGAACCTTCAGCTCTGGTCAGAAGAAGAATCAGAGCAGCTGCAGGAGATACTGAATGGATGAGATTCTAAATCCTATTAGGGAGCAAGGAGTAGATAAAGTGATGTTTGGGGTGTCTGCAAAGGCAATACCCTTGTTATCCTGGTCTCAGATCAGCCAAAGCCAACTAAAAATGAGGAATTTAACTATATGTATAAGTATTTAAACATATAATTCTTAGAACAAGTTTTCAACTAACATTTGGATACCGAGATCAAACGTTTTCCTTTAAACTCCCGTCTTCTGTGGCTCTTTGTACGTTTCAGATATAAAAAAAGTTGTTAGTTTCGACATTTTAACAGAAACAGTGTCAAATATGGTTTATTAAAAGCAATCTACTTGTATGGTTGTGCTGTATTTGGCGTGTACCACTGGCTTCAATTTAAGAAATAACAAGCATAACTGGCTAAAGAGTTTCTTCTGGATTTTAAGCTCTGTAATCAATATTTATGGTTTAATAAGAAACCACTTAAGACTCCCACCTGTTCGAATCTAACAAGAAACTTCCTGAAAGTAGCGAATGAGATTAACTTCATCTAATGAAGTAAGTAACATCCTCTAACATATACTGATACAGCACTGTGTATTAGCGTCAAATACGTGGAGAAAACTTAGTCTACTCAGCAGATGCTTGCTGTCTGAAAACTTTTGGGACATGACAGAAAGGTTTTTAGCTTGATTAGCCGTGAAGCTAACTAGCACTGAGGCTAACTAGCTGTGTTAGCATTGACTCACCGATTATCATGGTCTCGTCTGGGATTTCCTCTATGAAGCATTTCTTCTCGGTCTCCCCAATGTGAAAATACAAAGAAGAGACGCAGTTGTAGAAAATATTCAAGAGGCAAGCGGAAAACACAAATGAAAGCTGCATCCTGACCCGCAGCGATACCTGAGACCGAAAACCCAACTGAGCCTGAGCAAAGACAGCACTGTGCCACGTAAACCCTCGTACAGCGTTAGCCAATCAGCGCGCCGCAAAAGCAATCCTGGATGTTGTAGTTTTACAACTAGAGTAGTTGTTTTAAACGCATCGGGCCTCTGAAGCTTATTTTGTTTGTTATACCATATTTTTCTATAAGTTCTGAGGCAAACACGAATAGACACCCGTTAGGTGTAACTATTAGCAACATTTATTTCAGAGTTAATGTTTATCTTTTATTTCCACAAAATGGCATTTTAAGTTTGGCAGGAAGACTGACAAATCAATACTGTTCCCACTTGTTATACTTCAGTGTTGGAAAATGATTTTGAAATAATGTCATCCATCAGCATCTCTTTAAATGAGTCAGAGGGAAACTTCAGACCAAAAAAGGATAGATTAGGAGAGAAAGAGGTCACCAACAAGGTTCAACGTTAATTCATAGATTTTTTTTTATGTGTATAATTTTTAATGCTTAAAAATCTTTGTAAAATTACATGAATTTATACCCTACAATATGTAATTCTGCTCTTTTTTATTTTGATAAACACTTTCTTAATTTCTTAAATCGTAGCTAATGATCTGAGGGTTTAGTTCACATCATTATTACACTCTGTCTTCAGTGACCTGTGTGCCTGCTTACAAGTTCTATCTTCTTGTCGTCACACAGCAGCCAAAATTCCATTGGATTCCATTATCAGATGTTAATCTTAGATTTGATAAAAAATGTGTTTGCGAGTGTGTGTTTATAAAATTATTCAGTTTAGATTTAGACAAAGGTTTAAATAAAACATAATCTAAGGTGTGATATAAGAATCCCTAGTGAAACTCTTTCACTCCAGAAGATGGCAGCATTATAACCATCGCTACTATGCATAGAAGAAGAAACCTAAGCCGTTTCCATAGCAGCAAGTCGGATTCCATCATGGCGCCCGGTAAGTTTTGAGCTTTAAAATGTATTAAATGTTGTTTGAGACTTTTTACTCAATCCGTTTATCAGTAACACAACGGGCAGTCTGAACATACTTTTCTTAAATCATTCGATGTTTAAACCTAAAACAAAGAGCGACAATCGGTTTTGTTAATCACTAACACTATTGAACAGCATCAACGTTTCCTCTAAATGACTTGATGTTGGTACATTTTTAGTATGTAACTGCTTTACCACCCTTATCCTTTTTATTTTTTGTTTGTTTGTTTCCCGCAGCTTGAATTTAGAAGAACCGTTTATGAGTTTATGCAAACCTTTACGCTATCACGAAACATAAAATGTTAGGTATGTTCTATAACTCACACCAAAGACTAATCTAGACCGTGCATCTAACAGCCGTGTTTTCCACCTTCTTTCCAGGGAGCCGATCAGTCGTATCCTTCCTGTTGAAAATGGCACAGATCTGCAGCTCACTCTCTTTGTGCTGCTGTTGTCCTTAACCATATCTGTTCCAGCTCTCCTCAACACCCCTGCAGGTTCTTCTCTACCTGAACACCTGGTACTTTGCTGCCTTCTACATGGCAGAGATCCTCATGTTCATCTACAAAGGTGATATTAGTGTTTCACATGTTTTGACAAGATTACAATACATCAGACGTTTATAGTTTTAAATAAAACAAGACCCCCACCTCTTAATCTTATATAATTAACCCTTTGATGCAAAACATGGGTCAAAAGTGACCCGGGTGAGTTTTTATCTTCTATATCTTTGCAATAAATTAATTTCATCATTCAGTATTCAAGGTCTTCCTCAATTAACTTGTTTTTGATCATCATACATCCTTAATTATCTTTTTGCTTTCTTACTGTTTGAACAAAACCCCTTTTTGTATCACTACCCTTCTAATGCAAAAATGGGCCAAAAACGACCCGCATTCATTGTCCAGGTTACTTCATGTATGGTTCAGTGTTTCTATGATATACTTTTGAAATAAATTCATTTTATCATTTACTTTTCCAGATATGCAGTAAATATCTTGTTTTTGTTTACCACAAATCATCATTTTCATTTTTTTCTTTCTTAAGTTATGAACAAGCACAGCTTTTGAAATTCTACATCTAGTTTCCACTAACATGGAAAATGAATGCGGGTCATTTTTGACCCATGTTATGCATTAGAAGGGGAGTACATATGTTGCGCATCAAAGGGTTAAGGACTTTTTATATACTCAGATGTTATCCTGTGAACAAAACGACAATAGACGATTCATGTGTCTATAAAAGTGATAACAACTTAGACCTGTTTGTGATTTTCCAGACATCCTGGCTTAATTAAGGCTGGACTCAGTTTCAGAACATCAGTAACACGTGAATCACCATGGTGATATATTCTGTGTAGCTAGCTTGCTGCGGCTAAGCTAACAAGCTAACCTTGTATGTTCAGTTAGTTGTCAATCACACTGATCGGAAAGCAATGAGTTTTCTTAGTGTTTCTGTTTTCTTATCTGAGTGTTTTGGGTTTTTTATCAGCCTACATTAAAACCCTCTCATACATCTTGTTATAGTAGCCTATAACTTTAATAACTTTATCATTTTTTATGTTTACATTGTTACTGTTTGATTGTATTTTTGAAGACAGCATAGGCTTCACTGCTGGGTCTCAAACTATAGCACCACACAGAGCAGAGCCATCCTTTTACCATTATACAATGATCTGTATTGGGTTCAGATTTTCTGCTATAGTGGTATACTCCTGTATGTGAGTGTATATTTACCCTAGCAAAGCTGCTATTTGCTGTACCCTCAGAAGTGTGTATTTCGCATTAAAGGATAATTCATACATCTTCATAACCTTTCCCAGAAGAATATACTACATCAAGGAGGGATTCTACAATATTGCAAGTAACACATTATAAAATAGATTTGGGAGACTTTTTTTCATTGTTAAAAACAAGTGGCAGCTTAATTTGGCTTGAATACCTGGAAAATCTGGACTTAATCCTTTATCTTGGTTTCCTGAAATAGGGCTCTGGTTTAATCCAAGTAAAAATGTTAGAGAGAGAGAACATGTTGTTTTTAGGTATAATTGACTGTAAATACACAGTAATGCTGAACATGACCACTTTGGTTGTTGTCCTGTCCAGGGATTTTACTGCCATACCCACGAGATAATCTTATCCTGGACGTAGTGCTGCTGCTGCTATTCCTTGCTCTGGAGACCTTACGCATTTTTTATGGTGAGGAATGCTAAAGTTTACATTTGAGAATTTGTAGATTTCAAATAAGGATTCAGTGTATTTTGTGAATAAGGAAATTGAAACCATGCATTTTAAATTTTAGTTTATAGATAAAATGTTTCATATAACTGAATTTGATTTGTTGGTTTGTTGGCAGGATGAATAGAAAACTTATGGCCTCAAGCCAAGGAACAATTCATTAAAACTTGGTAATGATCCATATCATGTGTGAGTTTTAGCTATAGTAATAAGTCACAATATGGGGTAAAAATTGCTGCTCGGCAGAGGTCTGCACTTTCTGAGTGCTTTTCTAGTTTGTACTGATTCGACCAACTGGGATTAAAAAAATCCCGAAGGTTAGGAAAATGGACTTTAATGCGTACATTGGGATAATCTCATAATTACATATGCTTTTATGCTACTTAAAAGCAGGTTACATCTTACAGAAATCTGGTCATCAGTAAGAGGCTCAGTGGTGAATCTTAAATTACATTCAGTGCTGTGAAAATGTATTCATCCCCTTACAGGTTTGATTTTTCCTTTTTTTTTCTTTGTCCATCGCCTATTGTTAAAGAACATCTTGATATCTTAAAGACTGAGGATGGACCACCAAGTGATTCAGATGGTTTAGAGGATCATTTCTCTTTTCACATTGTACCAGGTTGGCTTTTTAATAAGAAATAAATATAATTTAAGAAGTTATTTTTTTTGGATTTATTCAGATGAGCATTAGTTTGTTGATCTGAAACATTTGACAGATAAGAGGCACTTCTTTTTTCTCACACCACTGAATAACGTCTCTGTATATAGGGTGAAACATAAAATGTGTTCTAAATTTCAGAAGGTAAAAACTAAATCCATTTCTGTTCTTTCAGTTCACACTGGTTTCCTGTATTTTATCTGCAGGAGTTTAGGAGCATGAATGATAGATATTTGGGCTTTATCATTGTAAAGTTATAGGCATATTTTGTCACATGACTGTATGTCTGGACAATTTAAACGTTTAGTTAAACTGATACAGGTTTGCTTTCACAGATGGCTCAGGCCGCCAGCAGCACCATGCAGTAATTCAGCATTTGCCCTTCCTTCTGGCTAACTACAGTGTTATTTATTTATTTATTTATTTTTCCTCCAGGTTGGAAGGGGAACCTTTGTGAGCGTTCTCTGTCTTCCCTTGTGTCCCTCTTCATCCTGTTTCCCTGCACAGCTCTGGCCGTTTACTACCTCCTGCTGCAGACCTTCGTCTTGCGGCTCGAGTTCATTCTCAGTGCTGTGCTGCTCTGTTTCTATGGCCTCGAGTTCCTGCTCGGCCTTATCTCCATTTCTGCTTTCTCAAGGTAAACCATGTCCGGTATTAACCATTAAAGAGTGTATTAGTTGGCTTCAGGAGAAAAGTATTGATTTTCAGTTTGTTTTTTTTTTTGTTTTGTTTTTCCTTTGAAGGTCCAGAGTCTACTGATTTCACCTGGAGCACAGCAGGATATATCAGCAGCTTTCTTCAGACAGAATACCATGTTAATTCCTCTAGGAGGAAATTATATGTAAATATTTTTGGTGTTGTTTTTTTACTTTTTTACCATTAATTGTTTCTACCCGATTTGATAAACGCCACTGCAGAGACAAAATGGGTGACGGGCCACCAGGTTGTTTGTCTTCCTCTCTGCTCTGTGAATGCCTAAAAGATTTCTTCAAAAATAGATAAACAAAAACAGAAACATGGATGACCTTCTGATGGATCAGATCCTTCTGGATCTGTTGATCCTGATCAGCCAGCAGTCTGCCCTTCAGCTGTAACATTGTTGGTCTGTCTTGTGTTTAGTTCTCTGTGTCTTGTGAATTTGGACCCCACTGAATTTCCAACCCTAACCCCGTGCAACATTAAAAAGATTTTTTAACAGGAGGATGAAACAGTGTGTTGCACTGAATCATTATTTTAACTAGAAGCTAAACAAACTGCATCTAGAAATACAACCAGTGCTGTTCCTCAGGTCTGCTTCTCAGACCATTTTTAAAAAAATGTTTTTTCAATTACCTGAAATAACTTTTTACTTATTTTCTATTTTGATAGTAAAATATTGTACATCTACCTCACTACCTAAATAATGTTTCCTCTAAGTAGGAACAAGCCCACAGATCAAAATGTGTTTTATTGCATTATGTTTCAATCGTTATATCTGCAGCTGTATAATATTTAACCCTTGGGTTTGGTTTCAGACCCCAGTATATCCATGTCTGCTCTTAACTTGTTTACACAACCTAAAGGGTTTCATTTCACAGAATAAGTTTATTAATTTATTACCAATGTGGGAGTAATTAAAAAAAAGTTATTCCCTACTTTAAAATATTTAAAATATATAAATGTCTTTATAAATTTACAGGCATT
This sequence comes from Jordanella pulchra, assembly GCA_034780135.1. Classification (NCBI taxonomy): domain Eukaryota; kingdom Metazoa; phylum Chordata; class Actinopteri; order Cyprinodontiformes; family Cyprinodontidae; genus Jordanella; species Jordanella pulchra. Next base: position 19,334 of record JAUZNJ010068873.1, read on the forward strand.
TTCATTTGTTCTTGTTTAAAGTTGAACTCAAACTGATGAAAAGGTTACAAACTGACTCTGTGATACATTTGGCTGAAGGCAGATTTATTTATTTTTTCTCTTGAAAAATGTAATGATGTGATGTCAAACTTTCCCCCATGTGAGGAAAATCGGCTGCAGGAATAAAAATGACAGGAGGAGAATTCTGTGACAAACATCAGATGCTACAGAATGAAAGTAATTTGGAGTTTTACTCTAAAAAAAACAACTTTAAATGATAAAAATAATTAATCAGATGGAGTGTTGGTCATTCGTTTTAGTCATCATACATTTTTTAAAAATTCATTAATGCTACCATTTCCAATTGAGCCAGGGTATATATATCACCCAAATGCATACAAATAAACGATTGGTTTTAATATTTTGTTAAATTGTATGAGCTTTGGTGTTTTGTAATTTTTTTTTATTCTATTCTCAGAAATCTTCAAATCTTTTGTAGGATGCAATTTATGGAATTAAACAAGAAATCTGCAATGCGGAGGATGAACAGGAAAGGTGCAGCACAGTTCTCTGCATGGGGCAGAACGGCCTGTTAGGCACACTGTGTTTCACATAATGCGAGCGACTAGTGAAGAAGTCGAGCACCCACTTCTTCAATATGGATAGTGTTAAGTTCAGTGGAGAAATAAAAAAAACACAATATTTACATTGCCTAAAGGGTTGTGCAACCAACAGGTGTTAAAGCAATAGATCCAGTCAGGTTGGGCTGAACACATTGGTTGTATCCCTGCGGCCATCAAAGAGTATATTCCAGTACAAAAGGTAATAATCAGAATGCAATGGAACTTTCACTATGATGCACCTCAAGGTTTAACAAAGGGCAGGGCAAAATTACACAAAATTTGATTTAGGGCCCTTTATTTCTGGTATTAATACTAATTTCTTCAGTCAATAATTCGATAATCAGATCATTCCCACACCTACTAAAAACCTTTTGCAACTCTGTGCTGTTTACAGCCTCCTATTTGTATGCATCATTATTAAAAGTAATAAAATAACTATGATTCAATTTATTTATCGTGAAAATGTCACGTAGTTTATAGTTTTTGGTTCCAACTGCAGCAACAATGAGGGAAAAAACTGTAGCGCAAGAACAACAGCAAAAAAATAGCTTTGATAAATGAAAATGTTAAACATTAAATAGTACAAAAACAGGCATGATTAAATCAAATAGACAATAAAATATCAAGCATTTTCTTAAATAATGAAAATAAAAAGTTACCAAGCAGGAATTGAAATCAAATTTGAGGTTGAATCTTTAGCTCTTTTTATTTGAAAACATAAACTCTATTTGTCTACACATACGAACGTTCTTCCTTTATACTCCACTCACTCCTGAAGTATTTTTCTTCTCTGGGAATCTCAGCTTTTCTGTTTGCAAAATAAACAACAACATCACTGTAAAGGGGAGTTTACATGGTAAAATAATTGTGCAAATTTCTGCCCTGATCTCACCCTTCCTAGAGGCCCCAATTATCATGGATTGTTAAGAACAATCAGAGTTGTTACCTTTATGATGTCACCTGTTCTAAACCCAAAAATTCTGAACATCACAAAGTCGAATAAGTTGACTTAGGATAACTGCTCTGTAATCAGACTAAGTTAAGCCCACTTTCAGCTAAAAACAACCTGGAGTCGTGTTGAACCCAGGCAGCTAACAGGAAGCCTGGAGCTGGATCCTAATCGCTGGAGCTGTTTGCTCGACTTGGGCAGACAAAGGTGTGTCGAGAGTCCAGGCAGCAGCTGGTTTTTCACGTTTTGTACAAGTTTTACATGCATCTAAATTCATTTTCCTTCAAAAATAAACTTTGTTAGAGCTGCAAAGTTTTCAGGGTTTTAACAAATTTCCTCGACATGTATCTATGCATATGTTCAGTCTACATAAGATTGCAAAGCTTTATCAACTTTTGAGGGAAAACTTTTTTTCCTTAAGCCGCCTCTAATCTCAGATGACTAATTTAACAGTAAGCGAACATGCAGAATGTGTCTGTTGCAAAGAGGATAAAGAAAGTCGAATTCTTCTTCCTCCTGACCTGCACGTGTTTATGCTCACAAGGCATTTGTTCTGCTTGTCAAAGTCTCCGTCCGTCTGATTGGGTGCAGCTCGTATTAGACAGATCAGTGTATTTGCATGTCTCCACGATGGCTGCCTCGCTCGTTTCTCTCCGTGAATATAAAGTAGACAGAACTTAAAGCTGAGAGCTTTCATTAACGGGCACATCGCAGGCTTGCACTTCAAATTAAACTGTGCCACTTTGTTGAGCACTAACCTTTTATTCAGAAGTTCAGCATCGTCTTTGCAGCCGTCAGGAAACTTCAAGTCAAAACTCAGAACAATTGCACATTTTTACATAATTTTATTTAAACTCAAAAGGATCAACAGCTTTTCTTTACGCTCTCAGGTCACATTCAGTTTTTTTTTAAATCACTTCTTTATATGAATATAAAAATACACCAGAAACAATAGTTGGTTTAATCCATTATCTCAGATATGTGCACTTAATGAAAAGAAAGTAATAAAAAACATCCCATCCTTCTGTAAGGGGTTTTGTCTGTTAATATAAAGTTGAAGTTCGGATCAAACTTTTGTCCAAAATTTAAAACCAACTCTTAAAATAAGCCAAAAAATAATTTAACTCTAATTTACTCTGATTTTGCAAGGGGATATGTGTCTTTTTACTCACAAAAAATATTTTTTAGATGTCACAGAAATTGTATGAATGTTGAAGATAAATTGATAAAATAAGATAAAAATATTTTCCTAAATTTTTTTTTTTAAAGAAACGGTTGAATTTGGCTTGAATTGTACTAAAAGATGAGTCTTACAAAAAGTAACACACTATATTGTATTTTGCATGCGGTGTCGGCCAACATGAGTTCTTGTCGTCTTAATGAATGTTTATAACTGGTTGCAATTCAGCAACTGAAATTGAACTAATATAAATTTAGAAACTTTAAAAGGTGGTCTTTTCATCAGAGTAGATGAGGGTCATATTTGTGATGATAGAAAAGAAAATGAAACAGTGTAATTAAAGAAAACAATAACCATTGGAATATTTCTTTATTGATCTTTTAGGATACCTATAGTAACCATTTTAGCTGTAATATAACTATATACAAAAATCTAAATTAGGTGAATACGGAACTATAAAAGTATGAAAATAAATGATTGTATATTTATGTTGACTGCCTTGTGTTCATTTGTCAAACCATTAAATTCCCTCCTCATCTTAATCCTTTAATCTTCTTTTTTTCCTGTTTTCAATTTCTAATTGAATAGTTTTTGGATGATTCTTAGATTTTATAATATATTTATGAAACATCAGGAAATGGTTGCTGGTGCATGTAACTAAGAACCAGATTTATATTTATGTGTATTTTAAATAGATCATCACCAATAGCACCTTATTCAAATCTTAAAAATAGAAAAACTGTTTTTTCTTTTCCTTGTTAATGAAACACTCCGAATTTCGATTGCTTGTTTTTTGTTTGTTTTGTGTTATTTAATCTGAATGTTAACTTTCTATTTAAACCGTAGTTTCTCCAGACAACCAGAAGATGGTAGTAAAACTCTATGAATCAAAGCTCATGAAATCTGATCAAGAGGAGCCAATAGACAGAGACGCAGGGAAGGAAATTCTAAATGTGATTATTCTGTATTTTTAATGAGATGTTTGTGGCTGATCCGCAAAGATTTTCAAATCATACAACCAGAAATCATGTCATGTAATTATAAGATGCTTCTTCTTATCAGATAATGTTTGGATATTTCACTTTGATGGATGCAATCAGAGAAGTCTCACCAGGGATTCGGAAAGATGAGAGGAAGAGGAAGATGAAGAGAGGGGAAAAGAGGAAGATGAACAGCGAGAGATCCGTTTGGAAATGTTCTGAGAGTCAAAATCTGATTGATCTTTGCAATAACACTGTTCCAATATGGTGCCATAAATCAAAATCTAATGAATTTCAAATCGAATTGATAACTGCTTTAATAATTCTAAAGGGAAAATAATTTGCTGCAATTCATTATTTACCAAAAGAGAGAGGGGAAGTATTAAACAGCAAGATCTAATAAAGGAGGAATATAATTTTATTCTGCAGAAGGAAAATTATAAATCACTACTTTTTTCTTTTCCTTAGTTTACCTCTAGCATTTCTTAAATATACTGTAACTTTTTTCCTAACTAGTTTTAAGGAAACATAATGATGTTGAGCCTCCAGCTGTATATATTTTAACTAAGAAGTAAATTAACTAACCATTACTTCATATGTTCAAATAACTAATCACTATTTAAGCAGGTAATTTATAAAGAAATATTTAGAAAACCCAGACGTTCAGTTGAAGGTTATTTTAATGTTGTTCTTGAAGTTTGCAGGTCCCTTCAGATAAAACTCACTGGGTCATTCCAGAGTTTTCCAAAGCTAAATGTGGAGCATGCATTTTTATCATTGGGTATTTAAAAGCTGCTAATGAGTTGCATTTACCTTTCTGGCTGAAATTATTTTTCATATCCAGTTTTTTTTAATATTAGCTACAATGTATTTCATGGACTTTGGGAAACCAAAGCACAGAACTATTGACAAATGTAAGCAGTTGGATACCAGGACATCAATTTCTTTGCAAGCAAATGCAATCTAAGGTTTCTGCTTAGTTCTGACTGATCGAAACTTATTCAAACACCCTTTACAACAATTACAGTTGCTGCAAATCTTCCACTTTTAGTCTTTATAAAGCAGCCTAACCTCAGTCAGACTGCATGGAATACGTCTGTCACCATAAATATTCAAGCTAATCCAGATCCACAATTGAACTGGATGGGACCGTTCCAACATATTCATTTGCTTAAATGGAACCATTGCATTGTTGCTGTAGCTTGATGATGATGGTCTTTCATTCATTTGAAGGAGAACCTTCAGAAAAACATCAAATCTTCTGCTGCTCACAAAGATTCTTTTTTCTATCGCGATTTTCCCTTTTTGCTCAATGGCTCTTCTATGTTCCTGCTTAAATACAGCATCTCTACTATGGATGGGCAGTATGGACTTTAAATTTTATCATGCGCAAGTTTTTAACTGCATTTGAGAAGTCTCTGTTGAGTATAGTATAAATATAGCTGTAGAGTTAAACGGCCTTGGTACAGCAGACTGAAAACATGGAACCCCTTTATTCTTTAGCAAAAGGATTCTGAGGGAAGCCAGTATGCAGTCGTTGGATGAATAATTGGAGGCCAGTTTTTTTTTTAGTGCTCTGTATTTTAGCATTAGAATTTTAAAACAGATCCTGAGCTCTATTTGTAGCCAACTACAGGAATATAGAATGGGTTCATGAGAGGTTGTTTGCTAGAAGCGTGAACAATATGATAAAATGCCAACTCTAATTGTTGCAGTGTATGATCCGGGCATTTTTAGATGTAGGTCAAATGTTTTAATGATGGTCTCATGTGACCAGGCATCTTCTATCACATAATTACTATTTCCTTGACATGGGTAACTGTAAACCTCAAACAAAGCCTCCTAACGGTCTATTTTGGATAATTGGGCTTTTCTCACCAACCTAAGCTGCAGATATCTGCAGCCCCTCCAGTATTACCATGAGTTTTAATGGACCCCATTTTTTGTGCCATTATATTTTGATTTTCCAGTGTATGCTTAAATTTGTGGTTTTAAGGTGACAAAATGTTGTAAAAGTATAAGAGGTATAAATAATTTTGAAAGACTTTGTAAGTTAAAGCGAGCAGAAAGTTTAAATGTTTTGACTGATCTATATCAATCAATCTTAATCAATTCACCATCAGAGTAAGAAGATTAGAGGTTTTGGGTAAAAACTCAAAGAGACACTCATGTGTTCTTTCTGGAGAACTCGAACGTGTTCCAAGGCCAGAGATAAGTCCTAGTTTATCCTACTGTTTCTTTGATTTTTAAAATTTCAAATCAAATGCATCCTGGATGCATCTTTCAAATCCCTTTTGACAGTACAAAGGAGCAGTTGTTCTACCCTGAGCTCCTCAACACTCTCAATCTTAATAGAGAACTAAGTGTTTCACTAAGGTTCTTTATTGTGGAACCTCAGTTAAACACCTTGTATTCAGAACCTCGGATCTGTCCTGCTATGACTGACACATAAGACTGACAGATCTTTAAACTGCTACTCTTAAGGTACTCAGTGAAACGTGCTTCTGAAATAATAAGGACACCTTTATCATGATAGCAAAAGCTCTTGCTCTATCTGAAGTAAAGCTCCTTCCAAGTACAATTTGAACTCTGCCAGTAATAATTCAAGTCTTTTATCTGTTCTGGGATTTGTGCAAAGGATTCTAAGATTTTTTTTAATGACAAGTAAGTTTCCTAGACTCAAAACCTCAAGACTTCATCTTTTCTTTTAGAGGATGACTAAATTCTGCTGAGAAGCAATGATGTTTGGTATAAGCAGAGGTGGTTCTCCTTTATATCTAAACAAAGTTATCAAACTAGAAAAAGGTGGAGGAAGTTGTCACATAAAATCACTTCATAAGCTGAACGGCCATATGAAGTTTTCTTTTTCAGGGAATAAAGAGGATTGGGCAATAGTTTGACAGACAAGGATGTCATTTATAAAGTAACATAAGCAAACTATCCTTCCAGCATAACTGGCTCCTAATGGCAACACATAACTCTACGGAATATTTACTAACATTAACATTCAACAGACACGCCTCCAGTTCCCAGCAAATAGAATAATATCCAAACAACTAGCTTATCCGTGCTTC